>JABVXW010000326.1:0-58729 GCA_013365375.1 Litomosoides brasiliensis
TCATTAAATATTATGCAAACGTTTTTTTTGCTCAAACACTACTTCAGGCCAAAATGAAAGTTTCGCCAAATTTAACACCAGTTTTTCTTTCACGATTCTCCCGATTATTCAGGTCAAGATGTCGTTTCCACAGTTCTGCGTCAAATTTCTGCTCCCGTAGGTGACGCTTCTGGCCAAGTTTCGACAGCTCAACAGAACGTCTGGAATGATGTGCACTTCCCAGACATCGATGATATCCTCAATAATTTCAATTCGCCATTACCACAACCGGGTGACACTAATATGTGCGGAAATAATAATAACGAGGCGTCAGAATTTGCTCAATCATCTGCTATGGGAGATCCTTCCGGTAATCTTAAGCGTAAAATATTGTTTCATTAAATATTATGCAAACGTTTTTTTTGCTCAAACACTACTTCAGGCCAAAATGAAAGTTTCGCCAAATTTAACACCAGTTTTTCTTTCACGATTCTCCTGATTATTCAGGTCAAGATGTCGTTTCCACAGTTCTGCGTCAAATTTCTGCTCCCGTAGGTGACGCTTCTGGCCAAGTTTCGACAGCTGAACAGAACGTTTGGAATGATGTGCACTCCTCAAACACCGATGATATCCTCAGGAACCTCAATTCGCAATTACCACAACCGGGTGACACTAATATGTGCGGAAATAATAATAATGAGGCATCAAAATCTCCACAATCATCGGCTATGCAAGATTCTTCCAGCGGAGGTAATCTCAAGCGTAAAAATTTTGTTTCACTAAGTCAAACGTTTATTTTTCCCCAACTATTTCAAGCCAGAATGAAAGTTTAGCTAAATTTAACACCAGTTTTTCTACGGCCGTCCATTCTCCCGATTATTTCGGTCAAGACGTCGTTTCGGTTATGTTGCGTCAAAGTTCGCTTCTCTCCAAGTTTCAGCACTTCAACAGAATCATTGGAATGATGTGCGCTTCCCAGACGTCAATGATATCCCCAACAGCCGCAATTCGACATCATCAGAACCAGATATTAATGAGTACGAAGATGGGTGGAAAAATAATGATGAAGAATTACCGGAATCTTCCGAAATACCTGATGTGCAAAAGCTTTGCATGGAAGGTAACATTAAGAGTAAAATTTTGTTCAACTGAATATTACGCAAAGATTTTCTCGTATTTTAGTAAATTGAAATGACTGCGATATGAAAAATTTTTTTTGCATTATGCATGTTATTGTGATTAGCATTTACGTTAAGTGGTTAGCAATGGCGTGGTAGAATTTTTACTGCAAATACAAATACCACATAAGGAACTTTTTTGGATGTTGCAAAATATAGATACGCTTACCCTGATTGTGCTGTAAGTAAGTACAGTAGAAAAAAAAATGCTGAAACACATCCAAAAGCACAATACGCCAGGGTTTACGAGTGCTATTGACCTGACATTAAGGAATTGTCACAGGTAAATATGGCGGTAATAAACATCAACACTGATTTAAACGTAAATATTGTGGTGCTTTGACAATTTCTGCTGTTCAATTCTGAGTTGAGACAAAATATAATTGCACCTTTTTCTCACCTTACTCAACTGCCCAGGTTTGAAAATATAAGCAGTAAAAAATCGGAACCGAAACTGATTTTGTCTAACTTTCCAACCACAGATAACACAGATAGTGAAGACTAAGACGTTTGCTTTAAAAATATGCCAAAAGATTAACGTTTTTTTGCAGTTTAAGTTAATTGCAATGTAATACAGTAAACTTGTTTTATGACATCGGTGTTTTTGTTGTGACATTTTGAATTACATTGACAGTAAAGGAATTGTATGATTAGATGCTAATTGCTAGGAAATCTGATGTGAGAAAATTTTCAGGTGCAGTAATGTATGCATGTCTCATTCCTTCGTGCACCAAGAAACTGTGGAATTTGGAGGAACGTAGAAAACATCATAAGCAGCACATGGTTGGGGGAAATTTTTTTTGTTATCGGCTCGGTTGTGGAAAAAAACTTCGTACATTAAAGGCTCTTATCAGACACGACAAAGAACACGAACAAAGATTTGAATGCAAAAACTGTCATAGATCATTTAGAGCGATAGCAGCACTCCTTCGTCACCAGAAGCTTTCCTGCAAAGCACCCAGTTTGTTTTACAAATTTATCTTTAACGGAATTTTCAATTTATATAAATGCATATGGAAATATTTTCCAAAGCATTTGGAATTGCATGGTGGCAACTGAGTTGCAGTTTAAAGTTGCAGTTTTTCAACATGCAGTCTAAAATTTGTCAGTATGTTTTTTTTTTTGAATACTTTTTAGACCTCAGCGGACAGTTGCTTGTTTTTCATTTGCAAACATCGCTATCGATGTTTGGTAGCTTCTGATATTCAAATAATCCATCCGATGGATTTAGAGGTTGCTAACATCAATAATATGCTATCAACAAGTGCTGAAAATTCCACTGGTTTCAACGCAAAAAACCAAACTGCTACATGCAGTTTATTTTTTCTGCCGTATAAATGCAACGTCTAAAAAACATTTATTTTATGCCTAACAAAAAATTCGAAATTCAGATATAATACTCTGGACGGAAGAAAAGGTAATAGTGCCAAACAAATTATATTATTTCAACCGCAACAGTGGGTTAATGTGGATTTTCCAGCAATCGACAATTTTCAAAACAGAGGCTTGTTAAATACAAAACCACATAATGAAGGAAAAAATAGTCAAGAATCTTCCTCATCATCTGCTGTGCGAGATAATGAATGCCATGAAGTAATCACCCGTTTCAACACGTTCTGTTCGATACCGAACGAATCAAATACTCAAGGATCTGCTAGTGGAAGGGAAAATATTTATGAAGGTCAGAGAAATGTTTACCTTTATCTGTTCTGCAAAATCTTTCCAAAAGAGGTAATGTTAGGCGTAAAATTTGGTTTCAGTAGCTATTACGTATGTTTCACTAAATATTACACAGACGTTTTTTTTCAAACGACTTCAGACCAGAATCACAGTTTCGCTGGATCTAATCGTAATACCGAGGATACTCACGTAATTATTCATCATCCTGGTTTTTCCCAACAAGACGTTGTTTTACCCCAGGTTTTTCTTCCCTCCGTTGGCGCTTCTGGCCAAGCTCCAGCAATTCAACAGAACCATAATATGGACTACACAATCATAAATGGTATCCCCAACAGTCTCAATTCGGTATCATCAGAGCCGAATAGTAATACGTACGGAAATGAGTGGGAAAATATGAACTTCCAAATAACGTGATGCGCGGAGATTTATTTAGCAGAGGTGATTATAAGCTTAAATTCAATATTACATACGCATCTCCCATTTTTAGAAATTTAAAATAAGTGCGGTTTTTTGCGCCACACAATTGATTTGCGTTAATTATCAATAGCGATAGATATAATGTTAACTGCAAATAAATACCAGAAATTATTCATAAGGGAAGAAGTGAGTTTTCCCAGGAGCTTTCGAGGATATCGAGCATGTCTCATGCTGTTCACTTCTTTCGCAGTGCGGAAATATCTAATAATGTTTATTTCAGGTTCAGTGTAGTTTGCAGTTTGGGCATGTTTTGACAAAAACACACAGAATTATTTTAACAGGTGTTAGTGGTTGGAAGAATCTTTAATTTGTACGGTATTGAATAAGTCTGTTTGTGTTTTTTTTTGATTCGATTTTGCATATTGAATGATTTGAGCATTGTTATAGAATTTTCAGTTTTTAATTTTTGTGAAGTTTTCATAAGTTAACTTTATCGATCTATCAAAGAAGAAGAATATAAAATATGAAAATTTACTCAAATCATATGGAAATGCAGCTGTTGAGAATATCATCGATTGTAATATTTCCCATCCGTCAGAAATTGATTATTTTACATATTTTTCAAGAATTTACTTTCATAACTAGCTTTGGATAGAAGTTCCGGTAACTAGCATGACCGGTGTCTGCCCATTCAGAATTCAAGAAAGAAGCAAAATCTGTTTCACGTGTTGCTGATATTTGCTCGGAATTTACTTGTCGGAAAGAATAGTGAAGAATTTTCAAGTGGAAACCATAAAATGTGGAAGGAACGCTTATAATCAGTTTTGCAAAAGATGTATGCGGAAATGTCTCAGTAAAAATGAACATCGCAGATAATTCTGTATCGTTTTGTTCTTAATCTTATAAGACTATGTGATGGTTGGTGGTGCACGTCTGATCGATACAACATTCAGAGATTAAAAAAGCAATAAATTATGCATCGATAATCTGTAGATGTGGAAAAGTCGCAAAGGATCAAAAAGACCACAATTTCGCTGCTTTTAATTTTTGCAAATTAAAAACCAATATTATTATTAGGATTTATGTATTTAGTGAAACCACTTCTCATGACAGTGGCATTGTTTTTAAATTTTAGTTTATTGTTTTAATTAGTATATTCCTTAATTTCTAATGTTTAAGGCGTTAAATTAAATGGTAATTTTGCAAATTTCGCATGCGTAACGGAAATAGAATAGATTCGTTCACCCTATATTACCGAATACATCAGATGACGTAGCATTATTTTTCATTTAACAGCGTCACAAACGAGTGCGTGATCCTTACAAATTTACTTAAAGGGAGGAACAACGAGAAACATGAAAGACCAGGAAGAAAGTAAAAGTAAATCTAACGGATTTTTCACCAAACATATTTTCGTCTTTTTACCTAACATACATCAGCTTCTACCTAAAATATTACATGTTAAATTTGATCAATTCTTTCTCTTGAACCTCTTGAGAAGGACTACATCATTCCACTTTATTATTTTCAACGTACTTTATTTGCAGCACGAAATTCAATCAGATAATTTAATTAGTAATTATTTAATTAATGTATGAGTGTTTTATTGCAATTTTATAAATCAACTGTAATTTTTTGGGAAAGAAAAAGAAGTTCAACGTTCAGTGGATGATATACGAATTACGTGACTAATAATATTTCTAATGTCGCAATTTTTATAATTTGCCAATAAGTAACGGATAGCTTGCGATTGTCTTCTACTGTTTCGCAACGGTTCATATGCATTCTTCAAATACGTCAAGTTTAATTTCTGGAAATTTCCTAATTTAAAATCAAAGATATAAAACAATAGGTATCGCTTGATCAAAGTTTCAGTAATACTGGCTTTATAATGTTACATTTGATACAGTATAGCCTGGCAAGCATCCAGGCGCTACTGTCAGTTCAAATGAGCCTAGCAGTGATTCTGTCTATCTCCCAATGGTTTTTGCAGAAATCCTACTGGTCAGCCTTCTTATATCTTAATAAGAGAAATTGTCTGAAACTTATTGAAAACTCCACACTGCGCAGGTAATGAAAAATGATTCCCTATCGATTAACTTATCTTCAATTTTTAAAGGTTTCCTTTTTTGACTTTGAATTAAACTTCCACAGTTAAATGTTTATTTGCCATTCCTTCTTAATTGTTCAAAAACGTTTGCAATACTTACAAAATATTCCATTAACCGAAATAAGTTATTCGTAACATTTTTGGAGAAAACATTCGAATCAATCAGATTCGGATCAATCAATCAGACCACTTTTCGTACTTACCAAGTTAAGTAAGCGAATGGCTGTGAAATAAGTGATCGCTAAGGAAAGCCAAAATGTTTTAAAAACAAACTTTTAATTAATATAAATTATAGTAAAGTTAAATTCGTGTTTTTGAATTTTTTTTCACTTTTTTATGATTAAGTGGATCAACGATGTTTCAGCAAAAACCATAACCATAACCAATGCTGAATGTTTCTCTAGTCGTAAGGTATGTAAATTTGACATATGACTGAAAGAAACATCCAGAATGGTATTTGGTTTTAAAATCACTGATACGTGAATGCAGTAAGAGTTGCTCGATGTGAATGTTTTGAGTGATAACAATCTGAAATTCTATATTTCAAAAATTTTGGATAATTTTGTCTTAAAATTTATAGTTTTCAGAAGATTTTTTCTTTGTAGATAATTTGGTGTAAAAAAAAAGGAAAAAAGATTGAATAATTTTATACGAATTATGTGCTTCATAACTGAATCATTTTGACACCTGGAAAAGGTAAGGAAAGAAGAAGGTTCACGACAAATGATTGGGAATGTTTCGCCCGGTGAGTACCTTGAAGCAAATTGCTCGCCGATGGCAGAACACTCCGTGTCGTTTGTCGATGAATAACGGCTACAGCAAAACGGAAAGGTTACTATTCGGAAAAACAAAAGCAAAAACTTCCCAATATAATGGAAAATTATTTTAAGCGGTCGAAATTCTTCTGTTACCGTTTGCCGTAATAATAAAGAAACGATCGGACGAAATGCATGAACTGATAGATTTCATTTCATCCAAATTCGTTCATCGATCGCAGACCATCAGGTAATAGTTTCACAAATACAGGAAAAAGTATTATTAATTGCATGAAAATTTTCCAATAAAACAGTTCAAGTTGTGAGAAATGATTATTTGCCGTAGGTAATATCAGGTGAAATATATGATGCTTATTTCTTGGGTATAAATACAGTTAGAGCGAAAGTAAATATAATGAATTGGCACAACAATTCTCTCCTAACCCGAATGAGCATCATCGACCGGTGACCGTTTAATACGAAGTACAGAACAGGGAGAGCAGCAACTGTGCTGTAAATAAGCCGTCTCATCTATCATCCCTTTCCCAATTTCAATTCCATCCTCCACAATCTCTTCCTTTTCTCTTACCTTCGATTACCCATTTATCCTGGTGGCCCCCCGTCCCGATCGATACCTATCGTGACATTCCTCGATGATAGAACGCAACACTTCTTGACCTTCAGCTTATCCGTTTGTTGCAAAGTGGTTTTCATCTCATCCCTTCATACGTGTCCTGCGCAAGATAAAATAATCATTGAAACCATCGCTGTTCATCACTTCAGCATCTCATGAACAGAAAATAATACTTTAATGAAATTAAAGTACGCTTCGTTTAATAACACTTTTCGTGTTAAAACATATGTCAAAAAACAAACTGCAAGTTAAGCAAGTAAAATTTGCCAAAATTGGTTTAACCAAACTTCCTATTAAATTTTGTGTCAAATAGATTAGTGAAAAGATGGACGATCATGAATTACTTACTAATTACCTTAGTTAAATTAAGAAATAGGTGCGTGGCGAAAAAAAGAAAGGAAGAGAGAATACCATAATGCATCTTAAAATTTAACGCATGAAATAACAGTAATACTAACATTCAGTACTAACCGATTTTAAAGAAATAAATTAATTAAGAATGGACGTAACGACAAGTACTGTCAGTCAATGTCAATGATAAGACCAGAAGGTTGGACAAATCTTTCTGCTCAGTACAGAGAGCTATAAGGTAAGCACTGAGGTTACTTCGTTTACGTAATAAAACTTGACAATAAGAGAAACATTAACGGTGTTCTTATCAGTTCAATGATAGCGTAGGAAGTAAACCGTTCAGTTTTATTTGATTGATAAGTTAAATTCGTATTCAGAACTCTATTTGATATCATTGGATTTTATCGTTGTTCAGTGGTGCCTAAACTTAACTTTATTACGTACAGTGCGCTTTGTTCAAATTTATTTTTTAATCCAATTATTATGTTTAAATGTTATAATCTGAAAACAATAGAATTTTTTTTGAGTAGGACGATGTATTTCTAAGGGAAATACAGGAGAATTTAAATACAAATGAATTATTTTGCTATTTTATTCCATCAGCAAATCTTTCTTCCAACAGAAATTTTTTGAAATGTTCCAAATTCCTAAATAGAACATGAAAACGCATATTGAATTAAAATTGTTTCATAGCTGAAAACAATCTGCGTAGTATAATGTGTACATTAATATTTATAAATATAACGATGGACAGTCCGTTGACAAAATCGGTCATATCGATATTAATTAAAGGTCATTTGAAAGACGTTGATCATCAGTACTCTGCGTGACAATATCATTTTCAATTCAGTCCCTTCAATTAAACAACTAATTCTGTATGATAATAACTATAAATTTAAAGTTGAAAAAATTTTAAATCGTTTACTGCTTAGCAACACCTTTAATATTTTAATAAATTATTTGAAATTAACGTGCAATGATTTTCATTCCTCCCACTACGTTCATATATGAAAAATTAGCGAAATATTTTGAGTGGAGTGATAAGCCTCTGATAAAAATGCAATTTAATGTGATAAATTACATAAAGAAGAAAATTTATCGTTTTTATCAGCTACGAGAAGGTCGCTATGAAGAAAGTTTAAGATAAAATAAGGGAATAGTAATGCTAAATTAAGTTCTTATGGCGATATTTATGACACTTAAATAATTATTGTAATTGAATAATAAATGATTACTTAAATAATGATTTTAATTATGTCATTTCGGTAAGGATGTAAACATACACTTTCGTAATAATAAAATATACTAAAATTTCTAGCATGAATAATTGTAATTTTACCTTCTCAACTTCTATTTTCTTTGTAATATTCAAAATTTTAAATGTGAACGGATCCTTCGAACATAATACAATTGCTATAAGATAGTGCAAATTTTGAAATTTCTCTCATTGCGGTAGAGCTGCAAGTACAGTTCAGTCGGTCGCTTCCTGCAAATATCATGGAAATCAGTTGCACTGATGAGAAATGGTCACAACTAATACAATTAGTTGATAATGGAATTCGAAAAATTGCACAAAGTGCTAATGTGTCGCATGAAGTAATTTAATAATTAATAATAAGTTGGGTGGGTAATTGGTGACAAATCCTTGCGACATTTTTTTCCTATTTATCATCGAAAATAAAATATCAGTTCTGTGAGATAAGTTGTCTATTTTCATACTATATTGCTGTTATTATTATCAGCTTACTCGTCAGCTTCATCTGTGTATAATTCATTTAACTTCATTCATATTAGCGTCATTAATAGAACTTTCATCTTTTCTGTATGTAAAACTTTTCAATTAAATTGTTAAAAATTAAGGATTTGCGATATCGATATGTGATGAGATGCTTGCATATCACTAAACCATTAGAATGCAGCACCAATGATTTGACGATAAAACAACGGGTTTGTAATTTAAATGTTTGTAATCAAAATTTGCAAAAAACGCTTACGATAATATTTGTATGTAAAAATAGAAGTGAAATTTCAATCATCAAATTTAAATGATTATAAATTTGAGAAGAATTTGGTATAGCAACAGTAATGAAATACAAAGATACTTTAATAAGACAAACTACAAATCCTCCTGCATCTAATTATTTAAATACAGTAATTTTATCATTCCAAAATAATAGAATGAAATTATAACTGTATTTAAATTTTGCAAATTTCCACTAATGAGGATTGGTAAAGGAATCATTGGTGATTTTATCATATTTATTTCTGGCACCATAACTTCATCACAATTTGTTTTATCAATTATCATTTCCTATCACTTAATATTTTGACACAGAATAATAGTAATAAGAATAATTTGATAATAATATTAATATAATAATAATAATAATATAATGGTAATAACATTAGTGATAGTTCGTTAATAATAATAAGCAAAAGGGAATATTATTGGAAAATTTCAATTTCTCAATGAAATTAGACACAAACATGCGGAATTACTGGCAACAACAATTTCGAACTTTTTAATCTTAGAATTATTTATTGCAAAGATACAACTATTTCTATAAAACTGGAAGAATACATAATTATCTGATATTCTGCTTTGAGGTAAAATATAAATACTTAAATGCACGGAATGAAATGATTGACTTATAGAATGAAAAAAGTGGGAGTCAACAGGGAAATTGTCAAAACGTAGCAAATATTTCCACGAAAGGTAAGCTATGAAATTGTCTCTGAGCGTTTAACACTTCGATTCTTTCGTTTATTTTTAATTTCAAATTTCAGCACAGACGAAACGGCAACAGCGCGAGAATTTTGGTTTCAGTCGCAGTAACAGTGATAAATCTGATACCCATCAGAACTATCAGCAAAATTTTCCCACTCGAAATGGTCCGTTCATTAAATGACTGAAAAAAAGGAATGTGCCGTTGATAAGATTATACAGTACACCAATTTATCATCAGTGCCACAGTTGTAATTTATCATAGCAAAAGCATTAAGTCCCACTTTTGCTTCATTCTTTAAAAGCAAATTACAAAATACAGTTTTCGTAACAAATACACTTACAGTAGTTAGTAAAGGAGCATATCGATTCGATCACTACTTTCCATATAAGTGATACGGTACTAAGAAATACAGTATTCCGAGTACAATTAGCAATAATACTAGCAATTTGATAATTGATCACCACAATTTTTTTTTTGTTTAAGTTCGCCATTCAAATGCGCCACCGTGTTCGCTTCCTGCAACAATTAATTCTGTTAATCAGATGTTTTCCGTAAGTTTGCGTCGAATTTAACTCAGACTAGTTAAATTATCTTATAATTATTTAAAATTGTGGAAAATTGCATGAGCTGATAATTTTACCCAATTACTTCTATAATCTTCAATCTTTCATTTGTTGTAGTGTGAAATGAACGATAGTAAGTTCGAGGATAGGAATATATCGATCTCCGAATTGCTAGACTCAAACAAAAAGAAGGTGGCAAAATTTTATTGCGATATTGAAGGTAATATTCGTAATAAGTAAAAGTAAAAATTGTTGAAAGATTCTGAAATCGAGAAGACACGAATCAAATTAATTTAGGATAGAATTTCAAGAAAAATTAAACTATCTTAAGATATTCCCTCAACTGAAAAAAGCGCACAGAGTAGGTGCCTTAATTAACAATCGAGCATTGAATTCTAGTACGAGAGAACCTTTTAAATGCAATTAAGTAATGAAGTGGCCGAATTATTTCTGAATTTTTCAATGTTTTAATTGTAGTTTTTTTCTGATATATTTTAATTTCACGTTTGCGTGAAACGGTAATCAAACAGTGGAAAAAGGAAATTGCTAAATTGCGTTTAAAAAATTTTTTTTGACAGTAATGTAAAATTACAGCAGCATTAGCGGGTGAATTATCTGATGTGGAGGATAGTGAAGAACAAACGTTTCTACGTGATATCAAATTTAAGAAAGTAACGAAATATAATACTTGAAAGCAGTTTTTTTTGCCAAAGCTATTAAATATTAGTTATTAAATCGATAATATAATACTATTATCAAATTAACTACTTACTTCTTATCAAATCAATTATGGTATTGCAAACTGTTGAACTTATATCAAACCAATTAATTATACGTTGATATTACATTCTCTTATTTTTGCTACAACGAATAAGTGAAGTGATGAATTAAGTGAAAAGTGAAAACAAAAACGGTACACTTAAAATTGTTTATGTAAAATTAATTAATTTTATGAAAAAAATTGTCATCCTTAGCTGTCAAATGATGACGGCATGTTACGTACGAGTGAGTCATTGGTTAAAGAAACAATATCATTGGTTCAGGAACAATTAAGGAAGAACAAGCAATTAGAAACGCGGGTTGTTCGCTATCCAAATGCAAAACCATTAGCACTTAATATCATTCATAAAGTAATCCTTCTATTTTAAATATCACATTTTCAATTATTTAATATAAATTTCAAACTATTTTCACGTTATTTAGTTATTAGTGATTTAACATCATAACTTACACGAATCGATAAGAAACAACAAGCAGAAAATTTATTGTTATATTAAAGTTATTATAATTGTTGCGAATTCTAAATTAGTAATAAAAAAGAAAGAAAATTTAACATTGATATCAAGACGAGTTATTTCTCAATTTTTAGGTATACGTTATTCAGCTAGAAGGAGCTCATGCGTGGGTTCGTCTGTACGACGGTAAACGACCGCCGTGTTTTGATGCTTCACATGTTGTATTGAACGCGATGAAATCACTAGAATGGATGGAATTGTTTCCTGGAACGCCATGCGTGGTACTTACACGTTTAAATCCTCTCGATATTGTCAATGATGGAATTGCACGTGAACTTATTGAGGTTTAAGTAATATATTTTTATTATCACAATATAGCAACAGTGACAATAACCACTGTTAATGTAATTATATAAAGTTTTCAGGAATATATTTCTACTACAAACAATAACAACATTAGCTTTTACTTTTGTCATCAATATGTTTACGTGGTCACTCTTTTCTAACAGATACTTATCTCCTGATGAAGCTTTAAATATCAGTCGTCAATCACAACTAATAAAATCTAAATTATTCAAAAAAAAGTCAAACTTTTGATGATAGACTTTTGATAAGAAAATGCCTTTGATTTCTGAATAATTTCATAAAGCTATGCGTTTCATCAAGAATTGTACATTTGCATTATTATCGATCACAACGTCTAAACGATCCATTATGTTCACATCTTATTGTTAACGTATTTACGTCAATCTAAATTTGACATATAAGTAAAAAGGTTTTTTTGCGCTAACATTTGGTATGCTAATATTGACAATTACAGTTTGAGTCATATGCACGTGCTGTTATTGAAGAATGTAATGAAACGACGGAAACGGTTACCGTTCGTCTGGTTGATTTTGGATTTCGTCTCACAGAATTAGACGTAGCAGCTATTAAGCCGTTAACAATTGCATTTGACGGACCACCGCTGGCTTTTCGACTACAAATCGATTTATTACCGAAAGTATACATACATTTAATAGGACGGATAATATTCCATATTAGCACTATTTAGTTTTAACTTGGGAAGTGCTACTACTATAGGAACTCTTAAACGAAAGTTATAACTACAAATTCGATTTCATCATCAGTTACATCAAACCTGAAATATAAAGCAAAGAAAAACTTTTGTTGAAAGTTTGTATTTGGTAAAAAAAATTTTTGCTTTTCAGATTTTGTGCTGAAAACTTTAAATTTTATATCATTTTGAATTTCTTTCTGCCTTTCCTTTTAGCAACAGAAAGAAAGCTTATGTCGCTATGTAACGCTGAGCGTTCGACTTACAGCAACACGAGAAAAACAATTCTTGTGCTGGCGGAAAACCTGGAAAGCGATTGATATTAAGGTCAGAAGAAAGTTACTACCAAAGTAAGCTAACTAAAATTGAAGATTAAATGAAAGACAACTTTATAAGTTATCTGATGAGATCATCTATGTTAATTATTATCATTATTATTTTTCGGAATGTCCTTGCCATATTTGGAATGAAGTAGTCCCACCCAGCTTGTTGTGATAAGACAGTTATTAGCGAATTCAATCATTTCGAAATATTAATCAATCAAAATTTGAAGTCTTTATTTTGCAGTTAATAAATGAATTATTATATATCTTTCAGTTAGCTTTTATTTAGAAGTTTATTTCATAAATTTCTAAACTTTTCAAGTATTCTGACAATTTAGAAGCAAAATTGGAATAATGAAAAGAGTGATCGTTCATCGAGCACAAAATCATTTGAAATGAATGATTTAAATGATCAACATTGCGGTGAGAATGCATAATTAATTTGCTAATTAATTGTCTAATTATAATTACTCGTTAAGTCGTACATTCATTTATGATAATTAATTAGCCTTATCTTCGTGATAGTTATAGCCTCATCGTGTTTTGGCCTAGTAACACGAGTCTTCGTTTCCTCCTGGCTTAATAAGGAACATAAAAGTGCTGGCGGACGAGGCATCGAGGCTGCATTGTGTGGAATTACCAAACGTCATTCAGGTCTAAATTGTTTAATTTATTTCAGGTATTGTAAATGCATATTTAATATAATTTTACATATTTTAGACTAATTACTGCAACATATACAGTAGCAATTTAGATTTGCCACCTTGTGAATTCGCAGTCGGAAAAGCAGATAATTTGGCGAAAAAAGAAATGATTCGATCCACTGATAATTGCTTAAATGAGTTAATGGCAAATCGTATTATGGTATCATTTATACTGATTAATATAAGTTATCATATAAAAAATAGAAGACGAGAAGGAAGGAAGGAGGACAGGAAAGAAACACTGGCGGAACAGCAGGTTTTATATTCCGGTATTCCGGAAATAGTTTTCCATCCAATGACTAACTAAGAAGTAATGAAAGATGTAATTTCTTGCCAAACACACATCAAACTATTATCCTATCTTTTTTTGAAAATTCACAATGATTGGCCAATGCTTGCAAGACTGCCAAGCGTAATCGAGAAGGCCTCATTGGAATTTCTAAAGAACGATGAAAATGAAAAGAAAGGTAATTCAATTGGCATATATTACAAATAGTTAATCAATTCCACAGGTAGCATAAATTGCTATTTACTAAATGACAACAAATCAGAATATTTTAATGGCACATATGCTTTTAATCAGAAAAATTGCAACAATTTACCTGGAAATTTAAACTATCAGTTACAGTTAAGAGATAGATTCATAGAGACAACTCGACTGTTCGGTTGTATAATTCTTGCCTTAATTGAATAAGGTATAAAATCAAATATTTTCAACTATTAACTAATTAATAAATGCTTAATTTGTTATCAGTCAGTGCAATCAATTGATAACGAACAAATGAAATTATTAAATGCACCAATCAGTTATAACACTTTAATAATATTATTCGACGTAATTTGCATATTATATAACATATGTCGTAAGTTAGCAGGGAAAAAGTGCCATGGAGCGAAGAAGGATTCAGAAGGACATGATAATCTGCGTGGATTCTGATGCTTGAAATGGCAATGAAACTAAGGTAAAGATTGAGAAAACATTTTAAGAAAGTATTTTTATCCACATATCATTATTAATTCAACAATTCAGTTTCTTTTTTCTTCAAAGCTTTATCTCAGTTTTTAGATTACTCTTTGATTATCAGGAGATGCTTGATTACTTAATTAATAACGGAAACTGACACCTTTTAATTTGTTCTATTGAAATTTATAGTTTGTTTTGCCCACAATAACTTTTTGTATTTTCGTAATACGTCGGTGTATATGTGACTTGCAAATTTTCGATCAGTTGAGTTGTCAAATTTGTATATTTTTAACGAAATTAGAATTCAAACAAAATTTGGTATTAAACTGTGCAGATTAATTCCATACTATTCCATCAGTTACTAGGCTTCATTTAATCAGAACTTCCTAAAGGTTAAAAATTTAAATGTTTCAGTGCCTTTCTACGTTCAAAGATGAAATTTCAGAAAAAAGAAAACGCTCTGTAAGATGTAGAGATCCAAAAATTCAGTACGTGCTCTTAAAAGAGGAATTATTATTTTGATGTTATAAAGTTTTATTCAAAGTTCTAACTGAACACTTTACTTGAGCTACATTTGCGCCAGAGTCGGTACTAGAGTAACCATTATATTAATTTTTATCACATATTCATTTTATCAGCAATAACTTTCGTCACAGTAAAAAATATAATGTGAATTTAAGAAAAATTTAAGACTGTTTGACTAGTTAGTTTTTTATGCAAAAATTTAATTGTTAGATTAAATCTTATGATTAAATTAAAATATTTAGTTTTATACACTTGTTGAAATGAAAATTTCCCTTTCATTAAATGAATGAGAGCATTGGAGGAAGAGTTGTAGGATGGAATGAGAAGAAGATTATCCGTTGGACAGGAAAAGATCTGTTGAAGGGTTAAAATTTGATGTAAAAATGAAGGCCTTAGTGTGCGGGAAGATAATGGGAGAAAAAGAAAAGTTTGGACAGGACAGTTTTAATGAAAAACAACAACACCGAAAGAGAAATCTTAGTCAGTTTAATTAATTTCCGTCCTATTGTCATTCCATTCATTTCACCAAAAATATTTTTCTCCTTTTCATCTCAATTCTTCCTTTCTTCTCCTTCATCCAAGGTAAGATGAAAACACCTTTCCGTTGGAGGCAAATTCAAACGACATGAAATTAATTGATAAGGAAGAGAGGTTAGTTAGTAAGATAAGTTTTATCACTTATTTTTTTGATTCCTTATTTCAGTAGTAGTTGTTGTTGTAGTAGTAGTGATGATAATGATGATAACAGAGCGAGAGGATCGTCAAAATCATCAAAGAGCTTTCTTCCGCTCATCTTTTGAAGAGAAATCACTGATTGCTACGAACAGTACAGTGAATAATCATTTCAACAAATTTTTGAAACTGAGCATACATCTTCACGGCAATACGTAACATATAATCCATACACGCATATGTACGCATCTACACATACACGTTCGTAGACATGTGCACATATACCTGTGCGCTTAAAATTGTGGTGTGAGTTGTTGATTGCAATTTAAATTTGATGTGGAATTTCATTCATCGATTTAATGAAAAAATTAATTCACAACGTTAATTCGCTTATCATACTGGAAATTCACTTGTTATTTACTTCGTTCATCTTTGGTTTTTGACAATTAATCCGTTGAAGAAATATATGCAATAAAATTTTCAAATTACCTGTTGAAACAATAAAGATTCAAAAAGCGGAGACTGTTTCCGTCTACGTGGACAGATATTCGAAGTGTCAGAGGTCATCTTTTCAGCATATTTGCCATAATTAATGTAGATTATTTGTTTTATTTGCACATTAAAATTCGCTACTACCACAGTTTCTTAATAATTACCTTAATACTCAGTTATCTTATTGCGTAGTTTCTACTGTCTATGAAATGATCGATAAATTTTGACATACCTATGAATTTTAAAGATCCTTTGTGACTTGACTACATACACTAGTAAGTATCAAAAACTATTCCATCTTTAAATCACTTTACTTCATTATTTGTATAAATTAAAAAATTCAAAAGCTCCATCCTCAAATGATCATTGTGCAAAAAAATGTTCCATAAAATTTCAGTCTGTCATTTCACATTTGATAGCTGGAATTAAATATAACACTTCAGTGAGCGAGTAGAAAACACGTACCTATCAGATAAAGAGATGGAGGAAGTCGTACGAGACGACTTCTCGAAAAAACTCTTTAAATGATAGTAACAAAATTATTAAGAAAACTTTTTAGATCTAATGACTGGACAAAAAGCTCACGTATACGAATATGCGAATCGATCGCAATTATTCTACCAATGTCAAATTAGCATAAAATTAAGGAACCAGGCAGTGAATGTCAACGTCGCAATGTGCTGAAGCGCAAGGTTACCGCTAAACAACAATCCGCGGAATGATCGCTCTCAGAAAACGACGTAACGTTTGGTATAATCCAGTTGATACATGACATGTAAGGACTGAAATGAGTGTCTTAGATGTCATGGACGAAATGGTAAGTAACATTTCTAAACTGATCTTCTAAGCCTAATATTTTATGATACACATAGATACGACATGATATACTATTTTTACGCCTACCATTTCAGTATTTATATCTACGCTTGACTATCCGTTTAATACTATAATACTATATAATATTAAGCATTAACACCGTTTTAATTTCGATACTTTATAGGCGTTTTAAATCTTCTTGTATTATTACAACTTTTAATTAAGAATTCGTTAAAAATGCATACATAAAACTAAACATATTTAGAACAGACATGTGCTATTAAATTTGAAAGGATACTGCGCTTATGGATTTATTGCCGGTTCGCACTGCATCCATTCCGGAACGCTTATGCTTCGCAGAGAGTACATTTTAATCGCTGCTACGACATTACTGTGTTCTATTTTCATCATTATTACATTATCTTTCCAACCGGAACAATTAAAACTACAATTTGAAAGAATTTTTCAATTCATCAAAACATTCGATAAATCTTTGAATTCTTAAAAATCGAACGCATTCGTTGGGAGTGTATTTTTTGAATAATATTATTTTTGACAGAATTTGCAAATTCAGGAAATTAGTTAATGCATTTTGATCTTCCGATCTGCTAAAATCTATCAGAGCTTTGAGTTTTGCAACTTCAAAACTATAAAATTTAAAAAATTTTGGATTTTAGTTTTCCATGAAATAAGTTTATGTTACATATGTTAAATGCGTTTTGTATTATATATTTTATATTACGGCACAATTGAATTGGTCACCGATCCTTTTTTGTTTCTCATTTTTTTTTGTTTTTCACAAAAATGGTTGAACTGTAATTGTCATGTAATATTATATATATCATTAAAAATCATTTCTTTTTTCACTTTTAATTTAAAATTTTAGAACCTTTTTGGTGTTCTAGCTTTTTTAACACTTCTTTCTCTGACAGTTTCAGTTTTATTGAAAAATTAATTACTTTCAAAAAATTTTATGGCATTTTTCTTGCTCCTTCAACAACTCTAATCATTTCCATTGGTCATTCCATGCGATTTTGTCGCAGCAGTAAATACTGATAATTCCTTTCCATCCCTCATTATCAACATATCTATCATTTGTATCATTTAAAGTTGATTTTTTATTTATTTTTATCAAAGTTACCTTATTAAACTAAAGTTTTTTTTCTACAGCACTAATTTTATTCCTCATCCTTTCATACTTTCCATTTTCTTACTATTCGTTTTACATTTTTAGCAATTTTAAGGTTCATTTTACAAAACATATGCATGTATTTTCCCATTCGATAACAGTAAAAACAACAAAAATCTATTTTCCTGGTTTACCTACCGACTGATAATCTCTCATAATCAACAAAGTTATTATTTTTGTCACATTTATACATAGTTTACTATCGGACAGTTATAATATCTTACTGTTATTTTATAGAATTCAAATATTGAAGGTTTATCATCTTAAGGAAAACTTACCTACCTTTCCTTTGTACTTTATTTCTTTCTGTCTTTCATTACTTGTCATTTCTTCCGGAAATTATTTTTTAAAGCTTAATTCGTCAGATATTTTTTTATTTTACCTCTTTCCACTCATCATATTTTTTGTACCTTCCGTTTTATTTTCTCTCCCTCTCTCTCTCTCTCTCTCGCTTCATTACATCTTTCCTTTTCCGTCTCCTCTGCTCTCTGCGTCTCTCTCTTCCTCAAAAATTCTCCAATTTCAATTCTAATCCCAAAATGTGTAAAATAAAACCTCTCTGCGCCATTTCTTATAACTCAACCCTTACATATTAAAAACAGTAAGTTCCTCGAAAGCTCATATTTTTCTCCTTTCACAACCTGAACTGTTCAATTTTTAAAAAGTAAAATTTCAAAATAAAAGTTCCATTGCACTCATTTTCCTTTTGTTTTCTTTTTCTTCGATCCACAAAAACTTTCATTATATGTTAGCTGTTATCACTGGTAACGAAGGCAAAAAATGTCAATTGTCAATTTGTGTTTCCTTATCACTGATAAGAGAAAGAATAAAGAAAGGAAGTCTTTTGCTGCCGCACTTTTAATAATTTCATTTCTCCTCACTCCAAGATGATTAATTGATGCACATTATCATCCTTATGATGAGATCGGATTTCGGTGCAAACGATGGAAATAAAGGAAATGAACATTACAATTAAGAATAGATAGCTTTCGGTATAAATTTATCATCAAAGATTTATTAATTTTTCAAATATGTCACAAATTACAATTCCATTTCAGGTGATGTATTTTAAATTTACCAAATGTTTGTAGAAACGTGCAATTGTTAAAATTTATTTTAATCGATTATTAATTACTACGCAACTAAGTTTGCTATCTGAATTATTTTGCAAATTAAGCAAAATATTCCTTCTATAAATTATAAATTATGTCAAACAGAATTTGAAAGCTAAACGATAATTTTAGAAATTTTATTTTGTTAGTCAACAGGCACTCGAAACGTCCTTTGGATGATTACAATTATACAAATGTTTACTGTAAATATCATAAAATCAGACAAGTAATTATTATATTTCTTATCACAGTGATGATAATTGTGATAATATTCATCGGACAGAATCCAATGCTAATATTTCAGTAATAATTCTTATTTTACTTCTTAAACAATTTTTGATAACTAATAGAAAACCGAATCATTGCTTGTCATACGATCAGTACGTTGACTGATTAAAAAATCTGAATTAAATATAAATATTCTTTTGCAAATTCCCACTTGCACAAGCAAATGTGACAGATGGAACGTTGTATGAAAACATCGTACAACAGACAGATTTGGGACGATTTTAAAAGAATATATTTCAACATTTATTGACCGATTAAACTGAAATGATATTGTCAACAAGCAATTGAAACGAAATATATCTCAAATTACAGCGAGAATTTTCTTCCGGAAAATCAGCACAGAAGAAACGTTTTTGGTATGCAATTACTTTACTGTTACAGTGAAGTTAGCTATTTCTTATTTAACTCCTACACTTCGCAAAATTTTGTTTAAGAAACAATATTAAGCCTCGGCAATATCAAAAAAAGTTATGAACTCTTTCTGGTGATAGAATACATAATTCGTAAAATGAACAACACTCAAAAAGTATTTATAATAGTAAATCCAAAATTGGAACTGAAATATTTCAATTTTGGAATTGAATTTTTTGAATGAAAGGATAATTCAAACAACTCATTTAATAATTACCTTCCTATTTACATAGTAATTAAATAGATAAAGTTTTTATCTTTAATTTCAACATATTATTCTGTTCGTATGTTTCTTCTTTTTTTTAAAATAATAAGAAAAGTCGTGTTCATTTCCCTTTGTTTACAATACTTTGCGTCATACGACAATGGCAAATGTGATGATAAGATGGATAAACTTGTTGTTTAAGTAAGTGAAAAGATTTTCTTCTTACCACTCCTTTAAATTAAATCTTTAATTTATTATCATTTTAATTCAGATATTTCTTTCTTTTTTTTTTCGTTTAATTTTTCGGTGTTAAATCTATGACTTTTGCGGATGTGTCGTTTCTCTTCCTCTTTTTATCCAAAAAAAACATTTTAACGAAATCAAAGATCGATTAGAAGTTAAAATATGCCAGAAAAAGGTACTCACTTTGTAATGAATGAATATAAACATTCACGTCATCTGATTAATTATCGTTAAAGATTAAATTATATAGGAATTAAATTATATAGGAATACTTATATTTTAATTATTTAAAAAAAACGAATACGCACTTAAACTTATATATCAGCTAAATAATTTGCATAGTGAATTCATGAAGAAAATGATGAAAACTTTAGTACTAAAATTAAGTAGTATTTGTGCATTGTGAAAAGTGCAGTGTTATTTAAGTATCAATGACCTAATATAATAGCATTAATAAAATAAAATGTATTTTGGGTATTTAAAACCTTTTTCTAGAATTATTAATTCGAAATTGACAAAATTTTGACAAAAAAATTATGCAAATATTTTAACAAGTATTCTCAAAGTATTTAGTGTATTTTGTTATTTAGGTATTTTATGGTAATTATATATTAATAAGTAACACAGTTCTAAAATTCAATACGTAAACATGCGATTAAAAAAGAAATCAATTATGATGTAAGCACACGTGAATACACGATAGTATTTGCTTATACCTATAATAAATATTACCGTATATTTACGTGCCTTGTTCACTAGCTCTACTGCATATTTTGCGTGGTAAGATAGTATCGCTTTCATGGTACGGTATGCTTTCAAGTATTCAACTGTTGAAATTATTATTAAATATGCTCTGTTCATTTATTTTATTAGCAATCTCTAAAATATTATTTTTCTTTCATCAGTCGTCAATTTAAAATTAGTTGTTTTGTTCTAATTTTGCATTTTTCTCTCTTTTAGCACCTTTAATAAGACCAAGCTTATTTCATTGTTAGCATTTTAAAATATGCTTTATTTGCCTGCGTTCAATTGAAATTGTTTAAAGCAGCAGTCATTCATTAATTATTTTTACCATAATTCATTCACATTTGTATAATTGCATTGAAATTTCAAATGAATAAAAATTTAATATGTAATAACGCTTATTTCTGTTAATTCAGACTTTTTAGGAAGAGAATGAATAAAGTTTTTTATATTATTTTCTTATTGTCATCATTTCATTGCTTGTTTTTAGCAGCATTTTTTTGAAATTGCCCAGTTGAATTACATTAAAAATTAGTAAATTGCCGTATTTGTTTGAGTAGCACAAATAACCGCGAAAAAAAAGAAAAAATGAAATTAAATTAAAAACAAAGAACAAATAAATGTAGAATATATCACTTTGATGAAATGGTACTTTCACATTTTTGCATGAAAACATTTCGCTTACATCAAAAAAAAATTTTTAAGTATGCAAATTATAGTTTTTCTCTTAAAGATGAAGAGGACGTTAGACCACAACACAAACTAACATATAGCATTAGTTAAGATGTACATATAAAAAAAGGATTAACTTTTAAGGTATTAATTTCATATCTCTTAATTATGTTAGACGATGTACAGAAAAGTATTTGGTTTGTTAAATCAGAATTATTTGAAAATTACAGTAAAAATTATGATCTGATTTACTTGATATGTAGGTGCAATTAAGAGCTCAGTGAGCAAATTAATAGCAACATGAATTTAACTTTTAAAATAATTAATCTAAATTTAATAATATAATTAAATAACAGTTAAAATATAATTAAATAACATAATATAATTAAATAATAATATAATTAAATAACAGTTAAAAGCATTGAATGAACACAAAACGCTAGTGGAATATATTAAAATATAAAGAACTTCGAATTTTCTATGAAATTTAAAAAAACAAAGTGAATATTGAAAGATAACTTTACTCAACCTTTTTAAAATTAACAAAAAAATATTCTTGCCAAAGAAATTAATAAAGAAAAAAATTAGAAATTAATATTTTCATATAATATCATAATAATTAAGAAATTGAAGTCTAACAACAAACCAGAGTGCAAATGTTATAAATGAATGAGATGTTAAGTTGAAATATTCAGAGATTTCAAAGGATATACCGCCATCAACCAACAATTATTGTTAATACTTAAAATTGCTGAAAAAAATTTTAAATTGAAAATTTAAAATTGTTTAATTCGATTAGGAATTATTGCAACTATACAATAAATAACCTCTATACTGTAAATTAGTAATCAATTCATAATCCATTTTTATCTTAAATTTAATTTGAAAGTAAAATTAATTGATAGCGGGAAGTACACGAAACAAACAATAGAAAAATAACAAGGAAGAAAAAAAGGGATGAAGAATGATATCGCTTCAAATTCTCGGCCTCTGTCATCCTTCTTTGCGCCGTAACCTATCATACCTTTCCTTTCTTCGTCCTTTTTTTCGACGGCCTATGAAATTAAACGTCGCTTTCGCCTTCTTTCCATTGTTTTTCCTTTTCATTTCCTTACCTTTTTTTTCAACAAAAATAATAAAGAAAAATTAACAAAAACAATTTCATCGACAACAATAAGAACAACAACAACAATAACAGCAAAAGTGTCATTGGAAGTGTACTGTTAAGACATTACTTTTATACAAATATGAAATATTGAACTGAACGGCTTGAAAATTACTGCATTTAAAAAATTAGCTCAATAAATGGTTGGAAAAGTGCAAGATAACAGTTGACAAAGTAAAAGTTAAAAGTGAATTGAATACGGAATATGCAGATAATCACAGCAATAGTAATTATAATAATAATCGTGATACTAATAGTGATAATGATAGGAATAATTGAATAATGATCGTGATGATAATGATACCGTATGAAAGGTGAAAGGATGAAGAAAAAAAAACAACCAATTTGTTGAAAATTTAAAAAGGAAAGAAATGTTAGAGAGAGATGAAGGAAGGAAGATGACAGGAAGAAAAGGTGAAATTCGTTGATAAATGTTTCCTTTCAATTTATTCCTACACATACACAGAGAGAGAAATCTACACATAATTTTTTATTACACATAAAACAGATGTAGGTGAAAATACGGAAAAGAAATCGGTTAATTTTTTTATTTTCAGACTATCAAAATAATGAAAAGAGGAAAAAAAGAAAGTGACATGAAAAGGGACCGTAATGAAGAGATTTGATTTAGTGGAATTTTTGTAAAGTTTAAAAAAAAGAAGAAAAAATAAACGAAATGGGTGGAACTGATACAAGAAACTGACAAATTTAGAGCCACCACAATGAAACAATAGTTTTTTCCTTCATCTTCTTCGTCGTCGTCTTCTTCTCTTCGTTCACTCAAATCTTTTTCGATTGATATGTGGATGATAAGAGGAGATGGAATAAACAAAATGACAAGTGAAAAATTTAAAAATAATTGATGAAAATAAAAAAAGAATAAAAAAAGGAGAAATTAGGTCGGTAGAATATCATGAGAGAGCTGGTTATCCAGGAAGGCGGGACATTATCCGTCCGATATCAAACGTATAAAAAGACTTCCATGGATATCAGAGGCCATATCAACTTTGATAAGAAGAATACAACAACAGCAACAGCAGCAACAACAACAACAATAGCAAGAACAACAACAGCGGCAGGAATTACTACTACTACTACTATTCTTACTGTCAGCAGCACTATTATTTATCGTTCGTTTCTTTCTCCTACATTTACTATGTTTCGGTTAATAACCGCATTGGCATTCATCAGTGCTGCGGGTGCTATTCCGGTTGATAACGGTGTAGAAGGTGAACCAGAAATTGAATGTGGACCAACATCTGTTACTATCAATTTTAACACACGAAATCCATTTGAAGGTGTTTTTTATTGTGTATTTATTTCACCATTGCAATTTTGATTTTTGAACATAAAGTTGAAAAAATTTACCGATAAAAAATCATAAACACAATTCTGGCTTTTACTTTTCCTAATAATCCCAGAGGGACAACAAGTATCAAAAAGATTTAAAATTTTTTATTGATACTGAACTTCTAATTTTAAAAGTATTATTCAGGTCATGTATATGTGAAAGGACTGTACGATGAGCAAGGATGCCGTAATGATGAAGGTGGACGACAGGTAGCCGGAATTGAACTTCCATTCGACTCCTGCAATGTTGCTCGGACACGTTCATTGAATCCACGTGGTATTTTTGTCACGACAACAGTGGTTATTTCATTTCATCCACTGTTCGTCACAAAAGTTGATCGCGCTTATCGGATACAGTGCTTCTACATGGAAGCCGATAAAACAGTTAGCACTCAGATTGAAGTTTCCGAGATGACAACCGCATTTGCAACACAAGTTGTACCTATGCCTGTATGTCGATATGAGGTATTATCAATTTCTACTGTTTATTAAGAAATACAAATAATTATTACAGTTACTGTTAAATTTTCATCAATTTTTGAATAAGAATTTTCTTGTGATGAAACATTTTGCAGATCCTCGATGGTGGACCATCCGGTCAACCAGTTCAATTTGCTACCATTGGACAACCAGTGTACCACAAATGGACCTGCGATTCGGAAACCGTCGATACATTCTGCGCAGTGGTACATTCATGCTTTGTTGATGACGGTAATGGAGATAAGGTGGAATTATTAAACGCTGATGGCTGTGCTTTAGATAAATTCCTCCTCAACAATTTGGAATATCCGACTGGTACATACTTTTTCCATCTTTTTGTCAGTTATATATGAATCATTGAATAATTTTTCTAATAAAAATTTTTCCGTTTTAGATCTAATCATATTTTACTTTAAAGACTTTAAATATTTTCGAAAGGAAAAAGAAGACTTGAAAAACTCGTTTTTTAGATCTAATGGCTGGACAAGAAGCTCACGTCTACAAATATGCGGATCGGTCACAATTATTCTACCAATGTCAAATTAGCATAACCATTAAGGAGCCAAACAGCGAATGTCAGCGACCGCAATGTGTTGAACCTCAGGGCTTTGGTGCAGTACGAACACGAAACGGTGTTGCAGCTGCGTCACGACAAGCTGCTGCATTTAGGGTGCTAAAGAAGAGAGATGTAAGGAGTGACAATGTTGTTGATGTGCGCACGGATCTCAATACATTGGATATTAACGAAGAGGTCTGTTAATATTAGTCGTTAAAGTTTAAGCATATCAGAAAAATTATCAAATTTTATCATTCTAAATAAGTCAACTTGTCCAGCATTAGTTTTAAATTTCAATATACTTTTAAATTGATAAAACGTGAGGTTGCTTAATATTATCTCAACCATACATATATCTATCTAATTCAAATATATATTAAATACAAGTGAAAAATCGAGTGGAATCTTGTTGTCCATAAAAAATAAATGAGTAATTTAACCTGCAAAAACTGAATCAACTGTTTCAATTCTTTAATTATTTAAATTTTAGTTTACTCCATTGCCTAATGCATTGCGCCATCGATCGGTATCATCAGAACACGAAATCGGTCATCCGGTAATTGTTGCTACGATGAAGCAGGGTATTTGTATGTCACTGACCGGTTTCACACTTGCCAGTATGCTTACATTTATTATCTTTGCTGTTGCTACAGTTGTTGCTATAACATTATTACGGTCGCTTTCAGTGAAAGCATGAAACGATTATCAGTAATGATAATTTGTTAGTGTTAACTAATTCGAAGAAAAAAAAACTAACTACAATGTCAATCCAGGATAGTTAATCCACCGGATCATTGTATCGGCAATTCTATTTTCCGTTCTTCCTCTTCACTTCTTATTTTTTGCTTTATTTCCTTTTTCCATCTTCTCCCTTATCTTTTATCATACGTAGGCTCTATGAGCCTTCTTCTCCTTTCTTTCTTTCTTTTCTTTCTTTCTAATTTCCATTTTCAACAACCATTAAATGAATGTATAGTATAAAAATGTGAACTTCGTTCAATTCCTCAATACTCCAGTCAATCTCAGAAATCTGACCTGTTTTCCATTCTTTTTCTTCCTGTTCTTATTATCAATTTAGAAAAAAGCAAGTAAAAAAAATGGCAGAAAAGGAAATTTTACCGGTTTCTGTACGAAAAAACCAGAATTAAAACGAATTAAATATTCTATTTCCACTAGTTTTTCATTTGTTTCTTCACTCTTAATCAATATGTTTTGTAGGCTTTATCAGTCAGTCATTTGTTTTCTATCATATCAGAAAGAGAAACATAAGTTAAGCTTTTATAATATTAGTGATAATGTTGTTCAACGGTGAATAGCAATGTTAATAAACTCTTACAACTCTCATCGCTTATTACTTTTACTGTCGCTACTGCTACTGTCATTGTCATCGCTTCCTACTACAATCTAATCATCGAAAGCAGAAAGAAGTGAAAACGAAAAAAAAGATAAATGATTTTCGACAACAGCAATAACAAGAAATTGCATTCTAAATTTTCGTTTTGCAGTAATAGTTAGAAAGTGAACATTTATCAAGAAATTTTTGAAACCCTTTGGGCTATTTTTTATTCACAGCAATCGTTTTCCTTCTATTTCCTTTTAAAAAAATGTGAAGTTTCTAGAATTCAGAGCATCTCCGAAAGGAAATTAATTTTTAAAGGATTTGCTTCAGGAATCAGTACCGCATTGTATTGTTCTATTTGTCTCTCAAAATGATGGAATGTTACTGTAACTTTTTTTTCAATCATTTTCCATCATTTTTTATTCTATTTTTTTGTCTTATTTTAATTCAACAATTGATATTGCTCAGATATGTAAGTACATATTAAAGTAATATTACTATCATAGTAGGTTGTACTGTATCATACTATACCATAGCTCTCTTTATCCACTCACTTTACATCAACAACATCGATGAAAAAAGGATGAAAAGAAAAAAAAAATAAATGACAAACTTTTCATTTTCTGCAAATAATCCTTCAACATATCTTTTCTCTTCTCGCATTGTTCCCAAATTCTTTTGTCATTTCATTGTGAATTTTTAAAAATTTCATCCTACCATTATCAACGGAATATTTGATAAAAACAAATACAATTCCTTCCACAAGCACTGTACTACCATAATTGTTACTTCATATCAGCCAATCTTTCATGCATTCAACTTCAACATTTCATCTGCCTCAATTTGCCGCAATCAAACTGCTGTTCCTTTCATCCATCATCTTTAATATTTATTTGCCTCATTTCTTTTTGCCCACACTTTGTCCTATATTATCACTACTGCTAACTCACTTATCACTAACTATAATATTTTTGGAAAAAGATGAATTACGTAATTTGCTGCGAGTCTGTTGTTTCAAAGAAAATATAATTTAATTGCAAAGTGTTACTAACCTTTTGAACTTTCTGTTTTTCTTTGTTTCTCTTCTCTTTTAGAATTATTAAGCATTTCATGAAAATATTAAGCTTACAACAGTGAAATAAACTATTCGTGTAATATGTCGCCGTTGAAAGTTTACAATTTACTGATTACCTGCTGTGCACTGAGAAATAACAACGTATGGGAAATTTTTCATTGGTATTTAATTTTCAAAATCTAATCGGTTTTTTCCCTTCCTTTGATAGTCTCAAAAAGGGCGCAATAATTTGAGCAAAAACATAACATTTATAAAATGCCACTAAAATTTAACTAACAGAAAATGAACAATACATCACTTCATTCATCAGCGATATTTAAAGTCTAATAAGATCATTGGTGATATACAAAATCAAAATCATGTCAAACAAAACATGAAAATCGCAAAAAGTTAGGAAAAGGAAAAGGATAAAAAAATTTAACATCCGACTTCTGATTCACTTCAACATCGATGTAAATGCAGTAGGTAATCGTACAAGGCAAAATAATGTCAGTAACTGCAATTTGACAGTCGGCAATATTAAAAGCAATTAAGAAATAACTTCGTCTCTATCACAGTCGTGAAATAAACAGTCAACAAATCACAGTAATGAGAAAGTGAAAAAAAAAGAAAGTGAAATTACATTCAATTTACCTAATTTCAGTATTTATTCGATTCGAATTATTCATATTTTCCTTATGAGAAAGAACTAAATGCGAAAAGAAAGGATTGTCGCACAACATTTGTGCACAACAAAGGTGTCATTCATTCAAAATAGTTCGTGAAATGTGCTGAAAGTATAATTAAAAACAAAGCGTTAACTCTAATTTAACATTTTTGAAGAACAACGAGATGTTTAATGACAATCAAATGGCAAATGCTGTAATGTTTGCTTTACCAAAAATTAAATATTTGCGCCGAGTGCTTCTGACACTTTTACAGACTAATCCTATGTGTTACTACACCATTTCATCACTCGCTGCATACAATGATGATGCAACGCTATTGAATTATTCATTTGAAAATGACTGCTAATAACTTTTATTGGTAAAGTTAATCTTACTAGTAATAATTTTTAGTGGTGCTCTAGTTACAATATAGCTTTGAGACATTATTAAAATTAAATTAAATGTTATCCTTATTTGTTTAAGGATCTCTAATTAATTCTTGTTGGGAATGTTATAGTGTTTAATATTGGTGTATGACAGTGTACAGTATAAGAGATTAGGATATGGTTAAAATAATGAAGGTAGTGTGAAGGCAATGCCTAATTTATGGAAATTATGATGAAATTCATTTTTTTTTTCTAAATTTTAGTTAAGGGTTTATTTCTTATGTATTTTTTATCATAATACAATAAATTGCGATTTCGTTGTATTACTACCACTGAACTTATTATGAACGAAACACAGCGTGATGAGGGAAACTGTAGATAACATAAAAGTGGAGGAAATGTTTACGATTGTTGCTTAATATTAAAGTTTGATTAACAGCTAAAGTCATATGTTTTTAATGTAGGTGTACGGCTGTAGCATTAGAAGTGAAATACCTATAACATTGCATTTTGCAATGGTTGATTTATATAGCGAAGCCTCAAAAGTTGTACAAAAAGCGCTAAACAAGGAGAAGAATGTTCGAACTGCAGTTTATGCAAGTAACTTCAAGGTGTGTTTGGCTTATTAATTTACCGTACGGTCATGTAAGTCTTTTTTTCTCTCGTATTTTTTTCAAATTTGGACCGAATTCTTTTAGAGCATATTTTTTGAACTTGGATTGAATTCTTGTAGAACAAAAAGAAGTTATTGCGTTTATGCTGTGAGACATTGCGTTTTCGAAGCTGTTTGGATAAAATTTTGGAAGCCAAAAAAGTGCATGATTTGCTAACAGAAATGCATTTCGATCGATATTTGCTGTATGTATTACTGTATGACCATATTTTCGGCCAAGGATTGAGCAAAGCTAGGAAAATATATTCTGATGTTATTTTGAAACATGCACTCTATATCGATCAACAAGTATGTTCGGCTCATTTTTCTTTTTTTTTTAATGCTCGGTATCTAGCTAACTACCTTACAACATTCATTTTCAGTTTCCATGTATTTGATAAGGAGTATATATTGAACGTGTGAATAATCTTAGTCTTCGTAACGTTTGACGATTACATTTTTGATGAGTGTTTTTACAACAATTGTATTTGGTAATTTATGTCAGGACCATCCTAACCATCAGAAATGAATACATTGGACAATCTGTTTTAAATCGTTTTTACTGCACAGTACTCCGTTATTTTTCTTCTACATCTATTTTCTTTTTACATAGCTTCCAAATAGAAATATTTTACTTCGTGTATTTTTTGTGGTTTTTCAAGTTGGAAACTATGAAAGCTATGATTGAAGAGACGAAAGAACATGTTGCACAATCTTCAAATGGCGTCAAAAATCCGAGATATGCCAGAGTGAACACCTTAAGGTGGTCTATTGATGAAGCATTGCAAGGTAATTTATTTTGTTTTCATGACACTCAAATTTTATTGTGTGCTCTAATTTAGCGAAATTGTTTCAGCCTTGCAAAATGAAGGGTGGAGTATTTCGAGTCTGGAGCCTCAAGAAAGTAACGACTGGTACAAAACTGCTGTTGGTTCGATGTTGAAAGATCAAGTTTACATTGATTGTCATATCAGTGAATTGCTCATCTTTCCTGCAGATACAGATCTGCACCAACATTGGATGGTTACGGATGGGTATTTATTATTGCAAGACAAGGTATCTTGATGTTAATTAAAATTTATGAAAGATATCGCTTATGGTCGGTTTTGCTTTCATCAGTAAACTTAAGCTATTAATTTTGAATCCAATGTAAAGTGGGGGAAATATCACTGCCCCTAAGTGTGGTTCAGAAACCAACATACAATTTGTTGGTGCAATTAATTAAAGTGTTCTAAGCCGATATGCTAAGTTTAATTACCACAATTTTAATAAACGATCACTTGAGACTGTATTTTTTCTTTCGTATTATAAAGCGATACCAATACCATTTATGCTCAACTGATTATCCAAGTTCAATTTTGTACGAGTATTGATAATTCACAACTGGTAGATTGTTTATATTTAGGCAAGCTGTTTGTCAGCTGTGGTTTTGAATCCAAAAGCAGGAACTTATATTTTTGATATCTGTGCAGCACCTGGCATGAAGACCACACATCTTGCGGCACTGGTGCAAAATGAAGGGTGAATATTATTAAATGCTTTACTTATAAATTTAATTAAGTGAGCTTATAATTTTTCAAAATGAGGTGGCAAATGAGTAATCGGCTTAGTAGAGGCGTTAACCGTTAATGATTTCTGCTTTCAGCAAGATTTGGGCAATTGACAAAGCAAATTACCGGGTTAAAACGTTACGTACAATGGTTGAAAAAGCTGGAGTAATCAATGTTGACACATGCTGCGGGGACTTTCTTCGTACTGATGTAACAAATAGTAAATTTAATAAGGTACGTTTATTTTTTGCTGTTGAATGTATTTAAACAGTAGAACAGTGCTGTTGTCAGGAAATATGGAATGACAGTCAGGCCATTCCATAGGCGTTTCCCTTTTGTAGTATTCTTTACTTCAAGTTTGTCTTCTCGTTTTGTGCTTCAGAAAAACTTCCAGTGGTTGGAAAATTGTTCCCCATTTCTACCATGACTTATGACTGTGCTCAGCAACTTCGGTTTGATCCACTGCATAATTAATCTTTTTCGTTTCATTTCTAATATGATTTTATTAACAGGTGCAGTATGCATTATTAGATCCTCCGTGTAGCGGATCTGGGATTGTAAAACGTATGGATGAACTAGTTGATCAGGAAGAAGGGATTAACACTAACCGTTTACGATCTTTATCAAATCTGCAGGTCTATAACTTGTGATCACTATTTATCGTGTATATATGATTGGAATTTTGAACTTTTGTTTCAAGTTATGACCCAGTCTGATTCGTACAATACAATGCGTTATGGGCCCTAATCATTCATTTTAACTTAGAAGTTCTGATTTAAAGATTGTTTGAGTGGTCTTATCTTCCAACTTTCTATTGTGGTTTCACATATTTATTCATGAACATGTTTTGATAAAATTTTGATAATTTTAGGCTATGCTTTTGAAACATGCGATGAGATTACCAAATTTGAAGAAAATCGTCTATTCAACATGCTCAATTTATGAGGAAGAAAACGAGCAAGTAATTGAAGAGGTTGCCAATCATTTTGCTCCATAGATTTATCTGTATAGGATTTCTTCTGGAGACAGAATAGAATTGCAAGCAGATTTTCTTCAGAAAACATAAAAGATTGACTTCACTTTTCTATGTAAACTTTTACAAGTGGCGCAGCACAGAAAAGAAAAATTCTTTTCTCATTAGCCCTTTTTATGTTGTCAGGTCAAGAGCCCATAATTTTATATTAAAATAAAAGGTTCATTTTTCAGATTCTTAATAACGAATTTTTACGGACGCGATTCAAACTAGTAAGGGCAATGCCAGAGTGGCCGCATCGTGGAAGGGCAAAATATTCATTTGGTGATAAATGCCTGCGAGCATTACCGGAAATTGACTTAACTAATGGATTTTTTATTGCTGTTTTTAAAAGGCGAAAGTGTAAAAATACGTAGACATACAGAATATTTTTACTTTTAGTTTACTATGCGAGTTCTAAAACGAATTTACCCCTCTGTTTGTAATTACAGTTTGTAACTTCGAAATATTCTGTATGTCTTGTAACTTAGATTATAATTCACAGTGTTGGCAGGCTTTCTTTATTTCGTCTTATTTGTGTAATAAAGTTGATTTTAATTTATCCTTCCTTACTGCAACATTAAAGGTGATCTGAAGGAAAGGTTGCATGCAGCATGTACCTCACTATCTTTACGTTTAAATTTGCTGGAGACTTAGGTCTTGCGGTACTTCATCGATGATTTTTTCCATTCTGGCTATCTGCCAGAGGTTTCAATAGTTTGCTTATTTTTAATTAAAAGTATTGTAAGTCCTTTCAAAATGTTAGTTTCTTTTTTACTTTATAGGGATTGAAGGTCGGTAGAATTGTTATTTGAAAGAAATGGTTTGTCTGCCCTGTTTATTGCCGCCTATACTGTTGGCGATATTCATTAAATTTGTCCAACCGGTCATACTTCGTTTGCTACCAGAATCATGGAAGAAGACATTTGATGCATTATTGTACCCGACATGTCCTATTCCTACAGCTCCTGCTGATGTTGCTAGTACGTCAGACAAAGTTCCTGATGCACATGACCGAGATTGTCAGGAACAAGATGATTGCGGTGGCTGTCCCGAGAGTACCAAAAAAGATTTATAGTGTGAAATCGACGATCTGTCAGCATTTCCTGGATGGCATATTTTGAGTAATATGATGTTTACAGTGTTAAAATGCGTACTTGTTTATCTCTGAATATCTCTTTCTGTTTTCAGGTCTTTCAATTGGAAGTTTATAGCGAGCAGATAAATGGTATAATTTTTTTCACTATAAACGTGGCAAAAGGGCTCGATGCTAAGATGATGTTTATCTACATCTACTTTAACGTTCATACTTTCTCTCTCTGTACTTAAAATTTTTGAGTTTCAAAGCTGGTTTGTAGCGGGCTAATGCAAAGTTTCTGTTTAGATGCCACACGTGGGCTATCAATAATTTAAATTGTTATCTGAAACCGGTTCCTTTTTTCGTACCGTTATCCATTGTAAAACCCGACTTTTATAGTGTTTGTGGATTATTTGAAAGGGAATTTATTTTTGTTCTGTTTTGCATTGTTACTGAACTGACTGGAATGAATGTTCGTTCTGAAGGTTTCAAATTGTGAGGAATGGATTGAAGTTTTCCTGCTAGTGTGCTTAGAAGATTTGTAATGTTATCGGTGTTGAGAAAACGAAGCAATTGTATTTGTATCGTTTCTCCGTTAGGTTACCAGTCATAAATTATATGAATTTTGTATAAAAAATAGAATTAAATTTGAAAAAACAGGATATTTCACAACGGAAACAGGAATTGTTGGCATCCACTAATTTTTCAAAAATCTGCACGAGTCATAGGAATGATATATTGATATTATTGAATGGACAGTAATAGGCCTTTAAGACTTCCTGAAAATACAAATTTTATCACTTCATAATTGAAAGATTTTCTTAAACATTTCTCGCCTAGGAGGACAACATAAAGTTTCAACGACAAATTGATAGAGCAACAGCTAGCTGGAAGTTCTCATGCTTATCACGCTTGCTTTTCCACTTGATATTTTTGTATGTTCACATTATCGGATTTCGAAAGAGATTTTTCTTCTACTGCAAACAATCAAGTTCAAACGAAAAGGAATGAATAATGGCAAATCAGTAACTGATGACGATTAGATAAGTGAAAGATTCTGTCATCTTCTAATTGCATGCAGACGAGAAACATTGAAAATGGTTGAAATTTATTTGAAAGGAAAATTGAATCAATCGATCGTGTCGTCCTTGCATACACGTATATAGGTGTTTTATCGCAAGGCATTGTAATTTATCAAGAAGATTATCCGGAAGCTTTTTTTGTTTACGTGATCAGTTTTCCGCCACCAATACATTAATCAATCACTTCACTTCTCGTCATCCCTTCACCTTCGTCATCATTCTCTCTGCTCCAATAAAATTTCATTTCGCGTTTTTGTTATTCAATGCCCACTTATCGTTTTCATTACACATCCCTCTTCTTCCTCATCTTTTTTCCATTCCTTCCATTCTCAATTACATTTGAAATTTCGTCTCATCGATATTTTATTAATTCTCATTTATTTCTTTTTTTTGCATATTTGAAAGAATTTTTATTAGAAAAGGAAAAGGTAGGAAGAGGACAGTAGGAAGGAAGGAAAGAGAAGAAATGCTATTGAAGAAAAAAGAAATCAAAATAAATGGAAAGAGAGATTCTCCTTGACATCTCCTTCTTTCTCTTTGCAAAGCTAATTATTTTGTTTCAGGGAGAAGTGGAAATAACTGAAATGTTTATTGTTAAATTATAAAATGAAAATATTTTCACCTTTCCGACAATTCTTCTTCATACGTAGTAGAAGTTTATTCGCATATAATTACCGATAATTAAATTAAGTGAACTAAGTATCATGATATTTTTTATTTATTATAGCATTTCGTACGTGCCACTGATATCCATTCACTTAACTTTGACACTTTTTTTTACTTTTCCAAAACAGGTAACATTTGTGGAAAAGGTGAAAAGAAAAATGATTATCAACACAGTTATGATACATCGATAATTGTATTGCTAATACGAAATTGAACATATTGGTTTAGATGTGTGCTTAGGAATTAATGTTAAAGAATGAAAATTTTTAATAAAAAAAATACTAAGAATAGGTTGAAATTCAGTCACTTCTTTTTTCCCAGTTACTTACAATTAATTTTTTAATTTCCTGTTAATTAATGATATTTGTGTTACCTCAGTCATGTATCATTTTTTTGTTCTTATCGTTTTGCAATTATCTATGATAATATTCGAATATGAAATATACCCAATTTAATAAGACAGATAAAAGATCATACAGATATGATTGGAATGAAATGACCTGAATTTCAACAAAATCAAAATATTACTGATCGTTTCATAAATGACAACTTACCGAATAGTAGTAGTAATCCGTGTCATTGTTACAGATCCTCTGACAACACATTTACTACGCAATTATTGCCACTCATAACTCATCAAATTTTATTTTCCCCCTTTCCTATCAAATTTACTCTCATAATTTTTTCCTTAAAAGGTCAATTTGGTATCACTTAAACTGATAATATTTCAATTATCATCCATTTATCCTTTCTTAAACCTTTTTTTCTTTGCATAAATTTGTTTAGGAAAAAACAGTGAGTGATATTTCGCAAAGTGAACGATTTTCTCATCTCATCTCTGCCTCTGATCACATCATAAATCTTTCCGTTCTCGTTCCCAACAACACGTAAGATTAAATCATCTCATTCATATTTGACTTATCACTCTTTTTCAATTTACCATATTTTAAATCATTTCTCATATCACTTTTTTTTGCTTCGAAATTTCGAATTGATTTTGAATTTTTTTTATTAGTTTAGAAAATTTCCAACACTCTCTTTAATATTGTGAATTGTAAGGACAATTTCAGTCTAAGAGAAATTTAGCTAATTTTAAATATTGTCAGATTAATAAAAAAAACAAATAAAAATTTCGTTTAGCATAATCAATGCGAAAGAATTAATTAGATTAATTTTAGACAATATCAAAGGTGTTGCTTGCATGAAAGACTGTTTTAGTAACAAATATTAAAAAAATTTCAGTGAAAGTTAAATCGATCTTAGACGTTAGCAAAATTATCATATCTATTGATTAGTGGAAACATTGATCTGATTGATCTTCAATATCATTCAAATTATTGCGATAACTTTCGACAATGCAAGTGCGGAACAATATCGATTTAAAAGATATTAATTAAATTGATTTTAGACGTAATCAAATTTGTAATGAAAATAATCAATTAAATCGTACTAATTTAACTGTTAAACAATTTCGATCAAAAATAATCAATTAAATTAATCACAAACACTAAATTCATTGCAAACATCGTACTGAAAAAAGAAAAAACTCTATTACAATTATAAAATAAGTTTCAGCAAGAAGAAGTTTATCAATCCAATGATAAGATATTTTCAAATTATCACATTAAGGATTTTTTTTAATTGCTCAGCAAACTATTTTAGCACCAATAAATTACTTTTGAATGAATAAATGGTTGCCTCATTGGCATTTCTCTTTAATCTCCTCAGTTTAAATAATCCAAAAAAAATTTTTCCATCTTTTTATGTTGTGCTAACAACAACAAATTAGCTGATCGATTCATTCACTTCTAATTTTAATGTTTCTTTCAGGCATTAAATTAAAGTTAGCACGAATTTTTCCTTTGCTTTGTAAACGTTTATCGTACGTTCGTATTTTTTAAAGTGAAAAAAAAGGGAGAAAAAGCAAACCGTAAAGACTGGAAAAATATTTTGAGAATTGCCAAAGCAGATGTTTTTCACTTTTTCCTCTTCTTTTTTCTTCCATTATTTTTCACTAAATTTATGGCTAATTTTATATTTCAATATGCAATGAAACATGTGGCACTGAAATTGTGACCGAAGAGCAACGATTTACTTTACCAAAGAATTTCTGCAATAATTGGAAACTTTTAATTAAGCCATTGATGATTGAGAGGGATGTGATTGCCTGTTGTTTCCTTTAATTACAATTGAAATTATAAAAGAAATTTCTTTTCATTACAAATTCGCTGTAATTTTTAATTTTCACTTAAGAATTTCAGCTTATTCCTCTCACTTCATTTCCTTTTTCCTTCTCTTTCCTTCCACTTTTATTTTTAATTAAAAGACATTAGAACTGATAGTATTCATTTGATAATTTTTGAAATAAATAAGCGTAAACAAAGTTGAACAAAATCTTTTGTGTGAAATATTGATGAAATAATTTGAAACAACCTTTTTTTCAAAAATAATATTTCTTTATTTCTATTTAAAGTTTTTATTGATAATATATTAAATTAAGAATGCTATTCGTATTGATTAAAAATGACTAAAAATGCAATTAATTACAGGTATTGTTTCCTTTTCTTTTTATTTTCTCATAAAATTTCAATAATTAGAGAAAGTCGAAATAACACTGACAAAGTGTGTGAGATAGAAGGATTAAATATGAGATATTCGATTTGTTTTGATTTTGGATGGCGGTGATATGATATGATATGGGCGATGTTGGTGCGCTCAATCAGTAAGGTTGAATTGCTCCGTTGAGGCGGCATATGAAGGACTGCGGAATTTGAGATGAGGCTATTTTAATTAGCTGATTAGCTAGCAGTTGGAGTGACGCAGTATAATTAAACCACCGACTACAGCCTCTTCCTACAACTTCTTTTCAACATTTATAAGGTATCACATATAGCATTGATAACTTTAGCAAAACTAATGAATTTTATTAATGATAATTTAAAATAAATTTATGATGGACTTAATATTTCTCTGTTTATTTCATAAAATTTTGGCCATTCTAACAAAACTTTATTGAACATTTTCGAAATTCTTTAGCATAACATTAATTTCTCATTATTTATTGACTTGGGCACTTCCTCTTCATCGATCATTTTCTTCACTTTTGAATTTGTTGACCTTAATTGCTCTCATTCATACAGTAATTTCGCTTTTACTTTTCACAAATAAATTTAAATTCATTCATTTTCTGATGAAATATGCCATATTTTCTTTTCCTCTTTTTACAATAGCAAAATTAATTTTAAATGGAAATAATGAGTTATCGTTTTTTTCGTCCAGTCCAGTAGAGAAGAAAATTCAAAAAAAAATGCTTCTTTGCGGCATAAATGACGAAAGCCTTCCTTTCATTTTAATTCTGCGTTATTTTTAAATTTCGTTAACACAACATATTTGAATGTAAAAGCAATTTTAGTTGTTGCATGCAAAGAACGGTAGGTATTTTGGTTTTTTTATTTTTAAAGAATTAAAATCATAAGAGTTTTGGGAAAGCATACTTTGTTTCCTTCTACTACTTCACCGTACTTATAGCTTAAGGTTAAAGGAATAACTGTAATTTCAGTGTGCTTCATTGATCTAACCTTAAAATACAAAAATTCCCAAGCACGCAGTGTTTTATTATAATTTTAACAAAAAGAAAAAAATAGTATTGTCTTAAAAAAATGCACGTTTAAACATCCAATGATTTTTTTTTGTTTTAAAACCTGCAAGTTCAAACAGCCGTCAATTTCATTTTCAGTTTAAAATTTACACATTTAAATAGTCAGCCGATCAATCAGTTTTTTTATAATACCCAAAATTATTGCAGCCATAAATACTCAATCTTTTTTCTCCTAAATTTTCTTTAATTGCTGAATTTTCCTAATTACACCTATCTCTTTTAATAGTTAAAAAAATGAAATTTCCATTTTATCCAAAAATTATTTTACTAAAATTCTTGACTTTTATCAAATTTCTTCTTCTTGAAATTGAAAAAAAAATGAAAGATTATGCTAGTCGATAGTTGTGGTTGATAACCGTCAGGAATATTAATCGATCATTCATTACTTCTTATAAAATTAATAACCGATTGTTAACTTACAGACCTCATATAAATGCTTCTTTCGCAGTAGCAAATGCACTAAAATAAATTTCCATCGCTTAAAATCTTCAGTCTTTCTTCAGCATTTTGTTAAACTAACTTGTTAGTGTGGAATAGATACTCTCACAGACACATATCCGATCGTTGAAGTAAAACGATACGATTGAAGCAGAAATTGAAAAAAAATATTTGAGCAGTGGAAATGAAGCTAAAATTGAAAATGTTAGAGTGCACTAGCAGTCAATGACAGGCGGAAAGTTAAGTGCAAATTTATTACACTTTTTTTTCTGCCTCTCTTTGCCAGCGTGAAAATACGAATTGTAAAGTTTGCAGTTGAATTTGCTTAACATAAAACAATAGCTATCAGTCGTGTGCGTGTGCTATGCTAATATTCGAGCAGTAAGAATGAGTAGTTACCTGTCACCACTGCCATTACATCCATTCCCAAGGTAATTTCATTTCAACTTTTTTTCTTTCCTCAATTAGAGTTCATCAAATTCTACAAATCATTTTCCAGTAGTTCTACAGTTTTGTTCTTCTTAAATGTATTTAACTCAAATTTCCTTTATAATTTTTAATTTCTAATGTAATTGTAAATTTCAAATTCGCAAAAAAAGAATATCTTTGAGATATATTGATTTTGTACACATTTGTTTTAACGAATAAAGTAACAATTATTAGTTTCCTTTTATTTCGTCTAATTATAAACATTTAAATACTTATCATTTTGCTATTACGAAATACTTACTCTTCCATTTCAATTATACCTTTCCTTCTCCTACCGGTGGGTCTGTAAAAAATGACTTAAAAACTAAAATTTAACCAACTACATTCATGAAGCAATTAACGGAAATTTATCAACGAAGGGTTAGTTCAAAATTTAAAAATGCTAGCAAACTAATAATAATAATAATTGCTATAATAATTACACTCAAATTTATGCAATATTTTCGAAAATTAGGTTTTTTACTTATAATGCAGTAATGAGTGGTACGATTTTATTAATAATGAATAATGGGTTCAGGAGAATCTTATAGGAATTTTACAATTCAATTCTACCTTGATACCGTAAGTATCATAGATCTAATGGAAAAGAGTAAAAATTGCTAAAACAGAATAAGTTGCAAAAGATTGGAATGATTTTTCTCAGTAAGTGGCTCAGTGAATAAGTTGAATATTTTGTTTATTAGTTCAATTGTGTGTTTTAAATTATTTAAGTCGGCGTAGTATAGACGGAGGCTTTCACAACAACAACAGTCAAATGCTACGCTTATTATTTAAAGTCCTCAAGCAGTTATTATTATTTGTTATGAGCTTAGAAAAATTTATTTCATTAAAACTTTCTTATTTATATTTAAAGTGTTTCATAAATCTGCTGTGCTTCAGTCGACCAATCTCCCAACTTCTTTTTTTTGGATTTTTTATTTTATTCGTATTTAATTCGTTTAGCTGTGTAATGTTGTTCAACTTCAATTTCATCAATGTGATCTATTGAATTGTTTGAAAATGCCAGCGAAAAAAAAAATCAACAAAACCGGTTTGAAAACAATGATTCACTTAGTTCAATAAAACACCACCGATCGAATCGTTTCCGTTCAACTGTTATACAATAATCCACATGTCTCCCTTCTTTGTTAATTATTTTAATTTCTATGAGTTCCATAAGCTCACTGAAAGAAATTTAATAAGCTTCGTCGTAAATTTCACTTTTTATTTCTCAAATCTAACTCTTCCGTTTCAAACAAACCCGTGTAATGACTGATAAATGGACTCTCATAAATATCAATAATTTAATTCATATCTTTAAAATCAGATCGATAATTCCATTCATTCTTTATAGTTACATTGCCATTAATTTTTGTTCTATTCTTTATAATCTACCACGATTATGACGATATCATCATACTAATATCATCATAATTGTTCATGATAATAACTATGTAATTACGATTGTATGACAATCGAATTATTAAAAAAAAAAATTTTTCAAATTGTAACTGAAAAATATGCTATTTCAATGCGATATATTTTCAAAATGCGTCATTTTATGACCATATAATTTTAGACCGATCAGAAGATCCAGAAGTTACTCATACGCTAGTATTCACGACACGTACGCAGGAGAATGCATGCCCCTCCGGCCCCTCCTCCTCCACCCTCTTTACAGTCTACCGTATGGCTTTGCTTTCTTCTTTCCAGTCGTTTGTCAATTGAAATTTATCATTTAATAAAATATGCAATGAAAAAAAAATATTTTTAACTCAAAAATTTGAAAGGAAAAGTGAACTTTTGCATAACTAAATAGCTAATAACATGTCATTGTAATTTCTAGCACGGAAAAAATCATAAAAATCTTCAAAATCTTTAACTTTATTTTTAAGTCGCCGCTTTTATCATCTAGCTGGAGGCCATCAACCGATAGTAACCGACAAGCACGTTCTACCATATCTGGTAAATTAAATAAATGATTAGATTTTTTCCTATTTTACACCTATGATGCTAATATTACGAACAAAAATACAATTTTGATAAGGTTGTTTGCAAAAAATTGTTAAATTATCATTGAAAAAACAATTTTAAGAAGTTTTGAAGGAAAAATTATTAATTTTTTTGAAAGTATTTTTTACCTATTTTATTTTATTTAATTCTTTATTGTTAATATTTTATTAATTTTAGCGTCGCCCAAGCCCACCACTCCCCGGTTGGACGCTAAGACACTACAGGTTTGTTTCATTTTATTTCGTTCTATCCTTTTTTTTCGCTGATCGTTATTTTCCCAAACATTTATTAAATTGTCTTTCAGCAAGTAGATATTCCAAACTTAAATTTAGATAATAACTGAAAGATTTATTTATAATTTTTTTCAACTCTCTAATTTGAACTTTTGCTTTAAAATAATAATTCGAAACGAATAATTACTGTCAACACTGTTTATTTTGAATCTTTCAGGAAAGTACTGAGTGTAAAAATATATAGAAAACATATCCAGAAAATAAGGCTAATGTATCAGCTTTCTATATTTAATAAGTTTTTAAATTAGTTGCAAAAATTTGTAGCACGCAGTCGCTGGCTTACGCAAGACCGAGTACGGTCGATCGTTACAAGGTGACATCGAGAATTTATCCAATGGACGATTGGACGGAACGGATCAACAATTGTATCAACGATATCGGCCGAACAACTCGTTCGATGTCCCGATGGAAAGAAATCAAACCGGAGCAACGGTGAGTCTATTCCGGTCTTCCATTTATTGTACAAACTTATCATTTTTATGTATACTACTTTTTTCATATTATATTATATATGTTAATTACAGAAATATTAATTTAAAGTATATTTAAATTTAAATAAAAGAAATTTGAAGTATATTATTGATGAATAATTTATCGCAATTTTTACGAAATATAAAGTTTCTTATGAAGTTTTGTGTTATATCATTTTTTATATCCAACAAAAATTCCATTAACTGTTTTATTTTCAGTTTTATGCTTCGACCAATGATACCCGTGACCCTATGCCGGTCAGGAATGTTTACCGACATTCCGATACGGTTTGTTAATATTTTTTGCTTTATTCAAAAAATGAATTAATTACGTTGTTCTATCAAACTTTTTGACAAATATCTATACCTAACTTCTTTTATTTATGATTAATCACAGTGATAAGCTCAAGCAGTGAACTATCGCATTACGTAATACAACCACATTACTCGTACGATTTTCCCAGTCGTTGGATGATTTTTTCTCTTTCTGACGTATCAATTAGCGGACGAGTCCCTTAATTGAATCTGCTCATTTTTAACGAATGAATTAAGTAAATGAATTAAGTAAGAATTTTAGCGAAAGTAATGAATTAAATATTATCAGTACATTTTACAGGAACCCAATGATTATTTAGCACTTTTTTTATAAATACTTTATTAGTGGAAAAAAATTGATTGCCTACTGAAATTAAGAAAAAATATCAAATCTGTCATAAAGGGAAAAATTTAAGTAATTATTTCAAATTCGTCTTCTTCAAAGGTGTCGCTTACTCGAATTATTAAATTTCATTGCAAACAAATACTTGGAAATATGCTCATTTTCAAAATATTTTTAAATCACATTAGAACTGACATACGGCAGTCATCCATCTTCTATGCTCCATTTCAAACAGTCATCGCTAAAGTTCGTTCTAAGTTCAACCTATCTTCAACTCTCATTTCTAATTTATGTGAATCTACGCTTTGTTTAATTTTGGATAGCAAAAACTTTTAAACGCTAAAATAACTTTTAGTATTTCCATCAATTTTCATAGAATTTTATGCTTTTGTTCAGAATTTTCCTCTCTTTTTTGTTGATTTTTTTCCGTTTAATTATAAACATATGGCAGAATTTCTCTTTTTTTTTTGCTAAATATGAACTTTCCTAACATTTCAAAGTTTGATAAAAGTAATTGAAGTGAAATATAAATGCGTTAATATCTGAATAAGGGAAGAGCGCTCGGGATATTTGAACTGAACAGGTGCTACTAACATATACATATGTTTAAATTTATGTGATAATCCGTAAATACGTTAAATTATCACCCACGCGATGATGCAGCGCATTTTGCATCTTTCATTTTGCTGTAATATCAGATGATCGTTGCTGGTCGCTCTTATTAATTCGATGTGTTTTATCAGAAAGAATGCTGAACTTCTTGTAGTGCGAAGTAAAAAAATTGGAAAAATAAATATTGAACAAGCAAGAGTTAAATTTAATTTTTAAATCTTTAAAATTATGTATGGGAATAATTTTCGCAGCAATTTTTTGCATATTATTGATGTATACATGAAAATTTAGCAATAACTTTTTTCTCTGAGAAATTTGAGCAAAACTTGTTAGATTTATTTTTAATTTTAAAAATATTTTGTAATATTTAATCCTTAAAAAATTAGACGATTATATCCAATTTAAAAATTAAGGAAAAGACTAAACATTTTATTCTTCTATCCTACTTTTTTATTCGTTGTTTATTTGTTTTAGAATTAATTAAGATAATTTAATTAGTTTTGTGGATTGTTCTTTTTAAATATTTCTTAATGCTTAGATATACAATCGTTTCATCAGTAGCGCAATAGTTCATAATTACTTCCTAAATTTTGATCTAATAATTTCATGATAATTTAATTATTTTATTTTATTTCAGTTAAATAACACGTCATACACTGAACGGTCACAATTCCAACAACAACAACAACAACAGCCAAAACCTATGCCATTTTTATCTTATCAAAATAATCAGCCACATTCACAACCATTTTCTTCTTATCACAGCAATCAGCAACACTACTACGTCTCTGAACACCGAAGGTATAAATTTCACTTTTTATTCTGTTACATCTAATGAATATCATTTTCGTATGTATTTGTTAATCATAACTTTTATTTTAGAAGGTTTTTTTACGTGGAAAATATAATTTTCACGTACAAAATTATATTATCGTTGACACAGTTAAATGTGACAGAAATGAAATTCATGAAACGTGAGATTCGTTACTCAGAAAATGTGTTAAGCTGACCTCTCATTTTACTTTGAGCAGCAACGGAATTATACCCAATGAAGTGCCATACATTACGGATCCGAAATCGTATATTCGAGCATATGCGACACAAACGCCAGCTTATACAGTAATGGATTCACCGCAGGATATCTGTCATACTTTTAACAACAATTCTCATTGTACGGGAAGACGTGCTCCAAACAGTAATATCAATAAATCTTATCAATTTGTTAAGGAACTCCGAGATCAAAGTACTTTCTTATGGCATTTCTTTTCACTCCTAAGCTTCTCATTGGCTATGCATATATTTTAATTCCTATTACTTTAACTAATAGAAGATCAAATGAATAAATCCGATAATTTTACTAATAAAATTAGAATTTGATTACATCAACTGACTTAATGATCAAGTAATCAGATAAGTTTGTATATAAGTGAAAGTTGACGCTTGACGTTTTGACGTCCAAACGTTATTTTTTTTTATTCTATTTTGAGATTTCGCCTCTTATCAAATTATAGGTTTAACGAAAACGCAACGCATCGCAAATCAATTCCAACAGTCACAACTTCGTGATTTACCAGCGCCACAAAGCATGGGAAGTATCTATGAGGTAAAATTTGAAATTAAAAAAATTTCTTTCCTTCCAGTTTTTTTCTCGAACAATTTGGCTGACAGTCCAATAATTTCCCATTTATCATTTTCAAAATGTTAAAAATAAGCAAATTATCAATTTCTAGCAGAGGGAACGTCTTGGTGGCGATCAGATCGATTCATTGATCCGTGACATGGAATGGAAACTAAGGACCGGTAGCGAAGGTAAGCAATCTTCGTTTTCAGATGAGAATTTTAAAATTCACAGACTTAAGAGATTTTTTTTTTTGAAAATGAATTCAATATGCATCTCCATACGCTCTTAGCAGCCAAGCTAAAGCTTTATCAATCGGTAAATAATCATATCTTCCATTCTCTTGCAACCGTTCCTTAATATGTCAGCGACAGTTTCAGTTAAATTTAATTTTAAGAGCAATTTTTTTATCACATTGAATGAAAAAAATGATTATTTAGGATGAAAACAATATTTTCAACTGTCATAGACATTAATTCATACCACTTTTTTTAGACAAAATAATTTTTTGATATTAAATATTATAACATATTGTTTAATTCGATTAATTTCAATCTTTTTTTTCTCAATTAAATTGATCAACTCAATGACTTTCAATGATATCAGAATTATGAAAAGAAATTTTAACAATTGTCCAACGACAAAAGAGAGGAGAAAAACAATTCGTTGGCATTGAAATTTAATACTTTCTGGTGCTAACAGAACTGCTTTGCCTAATGTCTTCTTCTTTAATGTAATAAGTTGGATGAAGCGGATAAACGTCATCGTAAGTGAAAATACAAGTGGATGTTGACGGTGTTTTTTATTTGTGACGAAAAATGAAATAGTCGAAATGGAATTAATTTCATTTCTATTTCACAGTTTAACATTAAATATTTTGAAAAGTTCATTTCTTTTCTTTATCAATGCAAAAACTGAAGTTAGAATTTTTCAACAGACGAAAGAAGGATGTGATATTGGAAATGCAACTGCTTGGAATTATTTATAATTGCTGGATATTTTAAATTAGAATAACATAATTAAGCAAGTCATTAAGGCTAGAAGGAGGAAATGATAGTATGACAGAGAAGTAGTGCTTGAAGTGTGCGCAAGAAAACAATCCAATTTAATCAATTTAAAATTGTATCAAAATAGGTTCTTTAACAAATTCGACGAGATTGTTGCTAACCTTCCGCAACAATCTGCTAAACTTAATTCCATAGCCTAACATTTTTAAACGAATAAAAATTTCAAAATGCCTCACTCTTAGCGAACATTTCAGTATGGATGATTAAAATTACTAACTAAAAGGCATAACAGGCAGGTGAAAGGAAAGGTACTGTAATGCCGTCATTCATTAGAGATGGTAGGTGTGTGGTGGATTAGGTGATTACAAAATCACTAAACAGACAAATAACCGTCCCTTCTAATCATAAGTTGTATGGTTCGATTCAGTTACTGATAACACTCAACCGACATTTGTTCTGTTAGGTAAATTTATTAAATGATAACAGGTGATAATGCATTAGAAGGTTTCAGTTGCAATGTGATAATGAATTATGTTGATAGCTTAAAAATTTTTACGTCAACTTTTATGTTTGTCTTGTTTTTTTAAATTACCGCCTAAATTATTGACGCAATTGAGTTTTTGTTTCAACTTGAAGAAATAGCGTTTTTCAGGTTGAATTTGTGGTTTTAGGTGACAAGGAGCATAAAATTAGAAACAATTTGTTTATTTTCTTCTGAAATCTCAATTCCCAATTATAGTTCTATTTTCGTTTTGTCTAAAGCATAGACAACAGTTGAGAGAGAGAGAGAGATAAGGAGGGAGAGAGAGAGGACGGGAAAGGAAGGGACGAATGTTTGCATAAAAGCGTTTGTTTATATAAAATCATAACAATGGAACCTTTTACAGAGGTATTTTACTTCGCTCATCTTCAAAGTTTCCTAAGACACACTTCATTTCTCATAAATTGTCTTCTGTTTCATCACAAATTTTGATATTCCTTCCCCTCCTCCTCCTCCCCTCCTCCTTCCTTCTTGCCTTCAGCCATCCTCAATTGTGTATAAAGTTGGATCGAAATAAAAAAAAGATTAAGGTCGGGAAAAAAGGTGAAGGAGCTGGCTGATAAACAACAGAATGATAGGAGGGATTAATTTTGAGGAAAAGATAGCAGAGAAAGTTATGAATAGTACGAATGAAGAGAAAAAGTGTGTGTGTGTTAGGACAGCAAAGTAATCGGAAGGTAAAGAGGAGGTTGTTGTCAAAAGCGAAGTTCTGTTGGAGTGATTATCACGAGTTCTGAAACTATCTGTTTACTGCCTGAAATAATAATTTCAGGCAATTCGCTCCTCTGCTTTTCCATTTCTTTCTCTACTTCTTTTCCTGAATATATTAATTTATGTCAAATTTGTGTTGAGCTTTTTTGGAACTCAAATTAAATTTAGTTTTATTATTCATTTCGAATATAGCGTTATGTATTATCCTACAAATTTCCAATAGATATATATATGTGTGTAACGGATCTGTCACATCCAAAAAGCTCCCAATGAAAGAGTACTTTTCTGGTGCCTTCTGATTTCATTCCTTTTTTCCAACTCTCTGCGGAATTTCGTGGCGGCTATGGTTAATTGGATTTGTCTGTTTGATAAATCTGTTTATCGTTTCTTGTTTGTTTACGAATTAAAATTTTCTATGACAAATTTGTAGGACAAGGCAGGGAAAAGGGCAAAACAATCCTTCCGCAACAATCCTTCTGCTTCATTTTGCGGAATTTTTTAAGTTGCATAAGCTCAACTTATAATAGTTTCTAACATAAATTTCAAATTTTTGATTATTTAAAAATATTTCATAGGCCAACAAAATTTTTATTATTTGTGAAATTAATATGAGATATCGGAAGAATGAAAGGATTTTTTTCTTTTATTAAACCATTAAAATTATCAGTGCGCTCACTAGTTGATTACATCTGTAATGACTTAATGCTAATTTGTGAATTGTCAGAGAAGGTTATTGTCCATTTGAATTTCGGAAAAAGAGAGGAGATGGGCGGGGAATTTAAGAAAAAGGGAAAAAAGACGAACAGTTTGCTTTCTTTTAATAAGCGCCTTGCTTGATTTCACTGTTAATTTTTTTGCAAATTTTAATTTTCATTAATTTTTTCTTTTCTTTCATACTAATTTGTTTCATTCAAAATCCGTTTAATATTTTCAAAATATATTTATAATTTTATCACTCTCAAAATTATCATCTATACTCCCTTATATCTTTGTAATTTTGCGATTTACTTTTTTAAAATTCATATATTACTTTTGCATTCCCCACAGTTTTTATTTTGCGAAGCAAAAATGATGAACGCTTTAATTTCCATTTGAGACTAAAAGGAAAAAAAGGATTTGAAAGAAACCAAAATTTAATCAGTCGCAATCATTTGAGAAGAGAACGATTACAAATGAATTAAGCTGACAATGAGAAGAAGCTGTTCATCGTTATTTTAATTAGCATAAAATGAAAGTAACCCTTTCATCTATTTATTATCATTGTCTATCACATTACCAGAAATCCCGGCTAATGCTCTTTTTAATTCGAAAAATGAAATTAGCTTTTGAAAGCACACTTTTCTCGATGTTTTCTTTCTTCAATTTATTTTGAAATGAGTAGAAAGAGAAAGTGCTGAACTACAAAGGAAAAATTTTTAGTGATAGTGTTGATGATAAGGAATGAGTCAGCACAGTGATAAAGCTGGATAAGTGAACTAAATTCGAAAAATCTAGTAAATTAGAACAAAAACAAAATATCACTTTAGCTTTTTTTCGAAAAACAGTTGGTAGGATTGCTTGTTAACGATCGATCACAGCTTTCATTGACAGGTGCTCAGCAATAAAAATTGACTTCAAGAAGGATTTGAAGGTGTAAAAAATAAAAAAAATTATAAAAAATGTCTAAAAATTCGAAATAACTTTTTGTCGTTTTAGTGAATAAATAAATAAGGAAGTTTTTTTTTGAAAAAAATTAAAATTTATTGTATTTAGATGTTAGGAAAAATTACAATTTATCATTTTTAGTCTTTTACATTGTTCAACTAATTAAAATTTCGAATTACGTATGAATGGAAAAATTTTTTCTTTAGAAAATGAATTCAAACAATTATTGCTTAATGTTTCAACATAATTCAGTACGCATGTAATTATCTAAATTACCGATCGTTCAGACTACCACTTATTGCAACGATTAGCGGATGAGTAGTAGTTGGCTCTAAAAAATTATCACACATTTTGCATAATTATCACATATATTTTAATGTTGAAGTGATAGAGGGAAATGAAAATATATTATTAGCAATTAATAGTATTATTCGCAGTTTCCAAAAAAACACATATAAAACTTATCGGATGATCTCATCTTTATCACATCTTTTTGCCTTTATCACATATCTTCATCTTTTATCACTTCTTATCGATCGTAAAGATCCTAACGGAAAGAAAGTGTGTGTTGGATGATGAAATATCAAATGATAAAAAAATTCTTTGCGCAGAAGGTGTGAATTCTACATTGACATAAACAAAAACTTGTCAAGTGATAGGATCAGTTATCCATTTCATTTCTGGAGGTTTATTTTTTTTTCGTTTCACTGCAAATGATGACGAGAGAGAGAGAGAGAGAGAGAGAGGAAGAAAGAGAGGTAAGCGAGAAGAAATATAACAAAGGTGAAAGTGAAAAATAAGTCGAATATAATGAATGAAACAGAGGATTGCTATTTATTTATGAATTAAAAGAAATTTGAAAATGTCAACATTTTTTTGTGGAAAGGATGAATATGCTAATTAGTGCTAATTAGTGTTAATAATAACATCAAATATTGAAAGATAGGAAATTAATTTTAATTCGTTGATAAGAAATCTGCCAATAGAATTGATCAGTTGGCGCAATCCTCCTTTTTTGCTATTTCAGCCAACAATTGCGAATGAACGAGTCAAAACGTCCCTTTCATTTCCAATATATTCGGCAAATAATTTTCATTTTAAAATGGAAATGATAAGAGATAGTGATAATTAATAGTGATAAATTAAGAAAAGAGAAAAAGGGAAATAAGCTAAATTATGTCAGTGACCGATCAGTCTTCTTCACTAAATAATTTTTTACTCTAATTTTTCCCATCATCATTGACTGATACGTTAAGAGAGAAAGGGAAAGGGAGAGAGACAGAGAGAGAGGGAGAGGAACGGAAAGTGATAAAAGCTATGGCTTACTAATACTTTACCAATTCTATAAAAAAATAGAGGAGAAAATTAGATGCAAGCGAATATCTTTAAAATTTCTACACCTTAAGAAATTAAAATTTTTTTTTTTGGAGTAGAAAATTTCTGGAATTGAGAAAAAAACGAAAATATTTTATCCATTTTGCACGTTTTTCTTCATTCTTTTCAATTTTGCTTTTTTTCCTTCTTTTGATCTCAGATAAGGAGAAACAGAGAGAGAGGGAGAGAGAGAGGGAGGGACGGAGGGAGAGAGGAGAAATGTAAGGAAGAGGAAAGAATTGAGTAAATGAAATATTTCTTGTGCAATTGTCACGGGAATTCTGTTATAATCTTCTTCGAGACTGAAATACAAGTCTGAAAAAGTATCAGTGAGAATTCAAACTTAGAAAACTTTTTTTTCTTTAGTTTTTTTGTGCCAAAGTTTAGGTGATAAAATTTTAAAACTTTGTGAAGAACTGCTGATATGTTAGAAAGACAGTTGCCGACAACTTTCCACATTTCTGTGATGTGCTATTTTAGTTAGAATTTAAACGGACGAATTATTACGCTGTAATTGTCTGAATACCTACCTGATTTCTCCCTGTTAACTTTAAAAAAAAAAGGTTTTAACACAAATGGACCATAAAATTTAACTGCTTCTTTTGTCCGTTTTTTTTCTTGGTTTTTTTCCTTTAAATTTTCAATTGAAGAATTTAAATTTTAGATTTAAAAAGCCGATTAGAAAATACTCTGAATAGTTTTCCTCATTTCCTCCGCCCCTCTACCACATCAAATATGATGAGATGAGGTTGTCGGCGAAATTCCAATTTCTCATTCAAATAAAAACATTTCCATATAACAAATGTCACTTATGTCCATGGATCCGTCCAGCTTAAATATTTCAAAAAACAGCGAGTGTATAATTGAAATTATTTCCCACAAATTTCACGCGACCAGCTAGTCCTTTTAAGTAACTGAAGGAAATTGAAAATTATTTGATTAAAAATAATATTTACATAGGCAATGTTAAAATTTGGCAAGAAAAAGTAAAATGAAATGAAATGAAATGGCATAAATTTTTGCAACTATCTATCCTATCTGAACTCTCAAAAAAAGGAAGGAAGAAAATCAAAGGCCGAAGGAGTTTTTGCAAAATTTTAATGAAAGAATTAAATTGCAAAAAAATGGCTAATTTATTAATTTCCTCTACAAATGGTAATAATCTTATTTTTTTGATAAAATGCGAAATTGTCATTTTAATGTGAAATTTCGCCTCTTCGAAATTTATGACAGCTTAAAGCTAAAAACTAATTTTTTTGAAAAAAACATGTTGGAACATTTTCTCATTCTCTTTTTCTTCTCCACCTCTCCTCCTACCAATTTTAAATAATACTATGGTTTTTAATGGTCAACGAATTTCTTCGAATTTCTTTTTCTTATTTTAAAATTACTTTCTTGATTCGCAAAATATCAATAGCACGTGAGGAGAAGTAGTTAAATAGTCTAAATTTGACATTTTATATTTTGTAAATTTTGGTATTTCCAATGATGGTATGCAGTTTAGGTCAATTTAGACCTGTTTGAAATGCAAATAAACAAGTTCATCAACCGTTAACAAATACAAATTTCAATATCATTTGAGCCTTTTTTTTTTAAAAAAAAATTTCATAACATTAATGACAGTGAGAAGAACGCCGATAACAATAACAATAATAATGGCAATAATTTTCATGCATTTGTTATTTAAGGCCCGTTTACTTGTCAATTAATACAATTCATTTATTTATAAAATACTAATTGAATAATTGCTTCTTGTAAGCTAATAGAGGAATTAAGTTGAAAGAAAAGGGGAAAATGAAATAATCAAAAAAGCGACGGGGAAAAGGGAGGGAGAGAGAGGGAGAGTGGAGAGAGAGCTAATGAAAAAATTCGTCTTACGGTCTTCCGTCAGTAACTGATGGCAACACTACTATCTTCGGCTTCTTCCCGTTTATTTGCTATTTTAAATCTCTCTATCACTTTTATTTTTAAAATTATTGTTAATAAATGTTTGGTGAAATTTAAACTTCGGAAGTAAACTTTTTGTTTATTTCTTTATTTGTCTGATTTTTTTCAAATGACATGAAATTTATGATTCTGCTAGGATTGCTTGATCAAATGAATCACATTCTTTCTAAAAAAAAATCAAATAATCGAATATATCCTTTCATTTAACTGTTGCACTTAAGTTTTGCGGTAACATCACATTGCGAATTTTTTTTTCAAAAAAGGCGCTCATTCAATTCAACGTAATTCAATTGTATCTTTTTTTAAACGAAAAATTTCCATCTGCTATTTTAGGTAAAAACTAAAGTGTTTTTGTAATTAAACAAACTTGGAGCAAATCATCGACATTATACATACACATATATTTATACACATATATGGGTAAGGATTATTGCTAAAGTAAGCAAGAAAACATATGAATATAATTTCCATTGTTTCAGTGTAATTCTAGACTAGCTAATTTTCCTGCCTAAGCTTCATATTTTAAGCAAAATTAATTTAATTAAATTTCAGAAGAGTGCCGTAAGTGTGGTGGAAGTATAAGCAGTGAACAGCCTGGTTGTACAGCAATTGGTGAAACATTTCACGTTGCATGTTTTACGTGTAAGGAATGTGATAAGCAACTTGCCGGTGGGACGTTTTACAATATTGACGGTCAACCGTTTTGTGAGGACGATTATTTGGTGTGTGATGAGAAGATAAAAATTTTAATTTACCAAAACCAAGAAATATGCTTAAAAAAACTTTTCAATTTAAATCTAAATTTTCCAAACTTATTTAATAATTTTTATTTTTTTCTATATGTAGAAAAAGTTAGATCAAATTTCGTTGCAATATACTGTAAGGTAGTAATTTAAGAATAGTAGTAATGACGATTTTTTTGCACAAATTTAAATTATTTTAGTTACTAATTATATGCTAATTACGGTAGTAATGATTTTGTTAAGGAAAATGCTAGGAAGCGCTAAAAAAAGGTTTGAAAATTTAAACTTTGTATGAGATATTTGTGTCTTTTATTTTCGAATTTTAAAATATATTGAAAATGAAGAATAATACTTTTATCAAACTCATTATTAAATAAAATGAATTTATCATTTTTGTTCGTTGCTTGAAAAATTCAACATCTTTTCTCCTTAGCTATTAAAACTTCAAGCTTATAACATTTGCAGAAATCATTGGAACAGTGTAGCAGTTGCGGTAAGCCAATTACAGAAAAGCTATTACGTGCAGCCGGTGGCGCTTACCACGCGGATTGTTTTAGATGTGTTGCTTGCAACAAATGCTTAGAAGCAGTTCCGTTTACGGTTGATTCAGATAATAAAGCACATTGCGTCACGTGTTTCCATGAGTATGTAATCATCACTTTTTCGCTTTTACTTTCTAAATTTATTATTTAATTACGTTTGCTGCTTAAGAAATCAAAAGAAAAAAGGTTTGTGATAACCGAAAACGTTTGTTTTTTTTTGGAAAAAAATTGATGAAAACAAACAAAAAATGATTTATTTATAGCGAAAGTTTTGTACCGAACTGCTCCATTAAGGAGTGATAAATGGGTTAGTGGAAGTAACACTTTTGCTTTTTTTGCAATTTCTAACTCTTTTTTTCTACAAAAAACATATTTTGCCAAAAAAAGATGGAATTTGAAAGGAATTTTTGCAAGTTTTATTACGCAATAAACTTAACCTAAAATAGGTACATTTAAATTTTAAATAAATAGCATATATTTGAATTGAACGGTAATTCATATGAAGGAATGAATAAGAATTCAACTGGGATATTTTTAACTTCAGAATTCACTGGTTGAAATTCAGTAGCTGTTGATGTCACAAATTACTTTAATGGAATTAAAGTATACCTTTCGTGGGGATTTAAATGCGAATTTTGATGGAATTTAAATGCGCTTTTCGCATTTAAATTTAAATGCGCTTTTCCTTTTTTCTTAATTCTTGTCGGAATAAATTGATTTTGCAAAGTGAACTGAAATGGAATGAAAGGAATGGGTGAAAGATGTGAAAAGATTCTTTTTTTGGAATTTTGGAGCTTTATATTTCAATATTTTTCTTTTTTATAAAAAATTTGTCTATTTTTCATCTTTTTTTCTTTGTTTCAGAAAATTTGCTCCCCGATGTGCAGTATGCTCGAAGCCAATCATACCTGAGGAAGGTAAGGAAGAGTCAGTGCGAATTGTTGCGATGGATAAAAGTTTCCATGTTGATTGCTATCGATGCGAAGATTGCAACATGCAACTAAGTTCTAAAATTCAGGGACAAGAGTGAGGATTTAAATTTTTGAAAAGGCTAAAGGAATGTATATAGTCGCTGTGATCAGTGACATATGTGAATAATTTCATTTTTCGTTTCTGTAATTCAATTTGAATGAAATAATTTGTCATACAGAAGTGAGAAAAGAAAAAATATTGAAAATATATAGAAATAACTAACAATGAAGTGTTTTTTTATTGTTTAATTGTAAATTGCATTAAAATAGTTAAACGGTAAATATTTTAATTTCAAATTTTATTATCTAATTAATTTTGACAAATAGAAAATTAAATGAAAATTTGATAGAAAGAAAATAAAATCGATGAGTGAATTTTCTTCCAACTAATTTTGTCAATTGTAGATGCTACCCATTGGATCAACATTTGTACTGCAAAAACTGTAATACCAAACGATTAACTGCATTAGCAAAAGACTCTTGAAAAGTGGAAAAGAAGCAAAGAAAATAGAAGAGGATGCGAGAAATCAATGAGGAGACAAAGAATTATACAGTGAGAAAAAAAAAGAAAAAGCAAAAATTTAATTCAAAAAATTTTTTTTCTTCTATTTTCAGTCTTGAAAAGATTTATTTATTATTTGGTAAACGTATGGGCATATCTGTACGTTTTGCTAATTAATAAATTATCTACTTCATAATTTATATTCGTTGCAAAAAAACAGGAAAACAAGATCGCTGTGCTGCATTAATTAACTGTTGCTAATTGCTGTTGTCCTATTCTCTTGTATTGGGCACTTTTTCTTTAAAAAAAACTATTTTAGCTTCATGTAAAATGTAAATTTTAAATTATTTACAGAGCCGTTGATTAATTAATCCATGGAAATTTTGAATTAATTGAAGAATTTAATTGAAATTAATTTTAACATTACGGTTAAAAGAAAATTTTAGCTAATTCTTTAAAAGATGCATGCCTAATTATTGCTTTATAATAATTAATTAATTAATTATCGGTGCTGTAAAATAGAATTTATTTTTTAAGGCGAAGACTTTCACAAAGCAATGGAAAAAATAAGAGAGAATGAAGGAAAGGGAAGAGAAATTTTATTTCCGATTCATTCTTCTTTTTTTCCTTCTCTGTCATTCTCTTCCCTCTTATTGCTATTTTTTAGTACAACTTCATTTCTCTTTCACTCTGTTCTTTGTAAACTAAAAGTAATCACAGTAGTAATTAATAAAAGGCAAAATGAGAGGAAATATCAATCTAATCGAAACCTGAAATTAACCGTTTTATTTCTTAATTATTAATTATAACAAAGAGAAGTCCAAGTGATTAGAATGAAATTGAAAAAGAAAAATGAAATGCTATGCGAAATGTTTTTAATAAGAATTATTATCACTTAGTTATGCCTTTTTTTGCTGATATGATATTTATTTTTTGCTTTTCTCCGATATGATATTGAAAGGAATTGACCGTTCGGTGTATTACAAATGGCATTTATGTGTTCATTAAAATATTATAATTAATTGTTTTCCTTTCCTTTTTTATTATCACAGAATGTAGAAAAAATAAAATATTTTTGCTTTTTTTATTAGAAAAAATAGATTGTAGGAATTTTTTAATTAATTTAAAAGTGTTCAATTGTTTTTTTTTTCTTTGTTATCAAAGGAATCGAAAAATCGTTCGTTCATCTGATAAATTAATTAATGGAATTTTTTGTGCTTCCGATCAGAGATATCGTAAATAGCATTAATTATCACTCTTTTACGATATGAAATGGAATAATCGAAATTGAATGGATGGAGCAATGTGTTGAAAGAATGATATATCTCGTGGTATTTGCTGATAACTGATATACTGATAGACTAATCATCAGCGATCAACACATTTTCCTCGAGAGTGATAGTTGTTGCAAGTGTCAAGTAAATTGGAATAACCGTATGGTACTACGATTAATCGTATATTTTTGTTAATTAGGTTTATATTAAAAATAAGCGGGTCAATGACCTCTTGAACTACATCGCTTTTAAATTTATTATACCACTTTTTTTTCTTGTCTGTTAGGTTTGCAAAAATTTGTAGTTTTTCACTTTTTGTGTTTATTTGATCTTTGCAAAAAAGAAGAAAAACCAAATTTTCAATTTGATTGAAGTAGTCATAATTTACCAAATCAAATCAAAAAGCTAATAATCAAGTAAGGTAATCTGATGACCTCTTCAGTAAACAAATTAGATAATCGAGTGCTAATTGTATAGGATGACGAGATCTTATTGTTGTCGAAAACAATAAGATTAAAAACAGTGTACATACTAATTACTGTGAGATAGAAATACCGAGTAATTGATGTTATCGTTGACGGGAAAAAGTATGAACGTTGTTAAATTGATAAGAGGAACAAGACAATTCAGTATTATCGACAGGCTTTTTTTTTCTAAAAAAAAGTGATTTTTAAAAATTCCTAAAAAAAGTGAAAAAGAACCGTTCTGCTAAGATGTTCCAGCACCTTTTGTTCCTGAAAATAATGAAAAAAAATTTTGACTTAAAGATAACATATCACAAATGATAGTGTTATTGTTATTGTAATTATCAACTTTCTTTTCATTTCCTATTCCTTTGTAAAGCCGTATGAACAGCTAACTCTATTTATCTCAGTTCAAATCAAAATGTTTAAAATTAAAATTTGGTCATTTTCTGTTGCAAAAAAAAATCTCTGACAAAATTGTTTTTGTGTTTTGCTTTTCTTTTAAATGAAAAATTCTAAGTTGACCGCTTCTTTTTCCATTATAGCTAATTTCAATTTTAGTTAATTAAATTTACGTTTATGCTTATATGTGTGCATTAGTTTGTTCTAACTAATACTTCAACCTTTCATAATTTATATCAATCATTTTGCATACCTTCACTTATTTAATTAATTTATTCTTTTTTTGGCTTCTTTCTCTTCGAGGCAATTAAGAAGAATTGCGTACGATCTTCATAGGCACCAATTAATATGTTAATGAAATATTGAAGTGGTATGGGACGAGGGAACGGTTTAAGTCAGGGAAAAGAAAGAAAAATTCAATAGTTCTATTTAAATAAGAGCCAAGTCATGCATGACAAATGCTCGAACACATCTCTATTATTATCAAAAAAAGGCCTCAAGTTAAATGCTCACCCCCCCCCCTTTTAGGCCTATCCAATCGAAACTGTAGTGAATGAAGAGAAAAAAAAGGAGTGAGAAAGAAGAGAAGAAAAAGAAACGATGACATATTGTCTCTCTGCTAAATGGATGGGGACAAATATAATGTTCATATAGCTAGCCTATACTAGGCTCTTTCTTCCAGCCAATCTCTCCCTTCCTAGCAAAGCCATACCATGCCTAAACCAACCATCTTCTCTCTTCTTTCCCTCAACCCTTTAAATGCTAAGATTTCGCTTATAATTTCCACCAATCGATAAACTCATATTTCGATCCAATTCCACTTATTATATTTCCATTTAAAATCTCATCCACTCACTTATACTTTTTCATGCATTTCTTTCTTTTCATCTTTTCCCCTCTCTTCTCTCAACATTTATTCAAATAAAAATGAAACAAATAATGTAGGAAGAATTTTTCCCTTCATCTTTTTCTCTCTCTCTTTCTCTGTCCCCTTTCTTTACCCTTCTAATTCTTGCTTCATCTTAAAAGAGAACAAAATTGTCAGATAAAAAATCTCCTCCTTTTCAAATTTCTTTTGAAATTTTATGTTTTTCACAAAGCGAAATTAATTTTTGATTTATTTTAAAAATTTGAACGAAAAAGCAAACGACATACTTCATTTTCCTTCATTCCCATCATCTTTCAGTTCTCTTTCTTTAGCTCATCCATGGCACTAAATATTGCTCTAGCTTGCATACTATATATTTCAGGATGAGAAATGGCGAGCCTGCAGCCTCTGTGGCCAAGCATTGG
>JABVXW010000327.1:0-58658 GCA_013365375.1 Litomosoides brasiliensis
TTAGCATGAGAATGATGGTAATGAAAAATTACAGTAATTGATAAGAATTATATTTTCCTTTCAAGTAGATTCATTTAAATGATTAACATCTTTTTCATACAAAAGCGATCGAAGGAAGGCTAATTGCCAGATGAACAGGATATTTAGATAGCCTGGTTGGTTGATCTTCTCATGGAACTGTTGTGGCATATGCATTTTTGCTCGTGCTGTTGTTTCAAGATCTAAAATATATTCGTCTTTATGCGAAAGATAAAGTAATATGAAGGTGACGTTGGCTGATAAGACACTATTCCAAGTTGCTGAATTATTCAGAAGAACGCAACTTTTGAATTTATGTTAAATATTGCTTGTACATCTCTTTTTTAATATTTTTTCATTGGTCGATGAAAAATAAAACTATTATATTCCTTTTTCTAAAGTCCTTTTTACTTTGTATTATTTTCGAGGACGAATATTTGATGTGTTACTTAATTGACCATTTTACCTTAAGTAAAGAAAAAGAGGAAAAACAAAGGATGATGTATATGTTGTGCAAAATATTGTAATATAAGCTCCTTTTTTAAGTAACTTTTGAGGATTGTTGTGGATATCTGAAATGATCGTGTAGGATCAGAACAGTTGTGCAGTAGAATTGCTTTCCCAGGATGGTTATGAAGTACCTCTCTAAAATGCTATAATTTGCTTTACCCTTCTGCGGCCCGTATTTTCATTTTATTTCATTTCTGTTTGAATCGTGGAAGGTGTTCTCCTTGATTTCTCGGTCCTTTCAGAGGAGCCAACTGCTTTTTTTAATGCTTTTCTGTTTTGAGTTAGGAAATTTCTTTTTTTGCTTAAATTGCACAATTTTAGAAACCGAAATTTTGTTAAAATCAGTGAAAAGTTTCAGCAATCATATGAAGTGAAGCAATCTACTTCCTTACTATTCCACTCATTATAGATACCTCACCTGATATTAGATTCTCACAACACCTATCCAACTATCATGATGGTTTTGGACATGCAGTGGTGCACCCCTTCTTTATGAACTAATTTTCCGTCCAATGAACTCTTACTTTTATCGGAAAGTTGGTGCACCAGTACTGCCATTTTATGAAAGAAAAAAGTGGTTAAAATTAATTTTAGAAAATGATGAGAGTTTTCTAATAACAGATTTTATCAGATAGTTGAATTGAAGATTGTTTGAAGTCTTAAAATTCTGCAGACACTTGCTTATTCGAATTAAACAACAACATTACGAAATATTTCAGTTGATCAAATGAAATTAAGCAATTACTGAAATACTTAAATTCATACTTTTCTTATAATTGTCAACATAATACCTATCTGTACAAATATTTTTATTACTATGCTTGATTTTAAAAACTTTATTGATTAGTAAATCATTAATAGATAGAAAGAAATAGGTGAATGAATCATTCGAAATGTCTTCAAGAATCTGTTTTTGACAGTTTCAATTAATTTATTTGATTAAGTGTTTCCGTCTTCACCTAAAATTTTGTTTTTTTTTTCAATCAGTTTTGTTTTTACCAGAAGGAATACCATGAAAACTTTAGAAACTGCACAGTACATGTTTGAAAATTGAGTCATTCCAAATATTGTAATTAATTGAGTACATTAAATTTCTAATTCATTTTCCTACTTCTCTATTTCGACAGGAATTTATTTGATTTTTTGACTTTACTAAGGTGTTTTTTTTTTTATTTTATCATCTTCATATCTTATTTAGCAATAGCACTTCCCTCTTAATAAGTTGAGAATTTAGATCAATTTATAAACTTCAAAGGAAAAAATTTTAAATTTTAGAAAATTTAACATTCAATGTTAAGCATTCTGCTTTACACTAAATCACCAAGCTATTTTCTTTCCTCATTTTTTTCGTCTCGTTTAACTTTAATTCTTTTTTTTTAGATAAAATGAAATATGACTGCAGACAGAATTGAGATGTAATGTTTTTCATAAAATGTTACAGATGATGTTAAATTTTTCAATTATTCTGTTTTAAATATCTTCTTTTTCCTAGCAAACATAGGGCAAGAAGAAATTTGAAACATTAAGTATTATTAGCTATGTAAAAAAAAATAGTCTAGTCTAGAATTTTTGTCAAAATTTTCTGATTGCAAATGTCAGTTTAAATAAAATGATTTTCTAGCATTTTAACGCCCTTTAAAATTTTTAGTTCATTTAAATTAATTTGAAGGGAACAAAGTTAGCTAAAAGATATTTCTGTTTGTCTCTACTTCATATAAATGGTAATTTAAAATGCAGATTTTTTTTTCAAATTTAATTATCATTGGATATTTTTTTTCCTTCAAGATAATTTGCAATCGTTCAATCAACAAAGCTCTATATCGTATTTCAATCAATTAATAATGCTTGTACAGTGCAGAACTATTTAATTTCAATTTGAAAAATATCTGATGAAGTTAATCAGCCATCTTCTATCACCTCTCTACTGCTAACTTCTCTTTCATTCCTACTTTTCCATTTCATAATTTCATTTGTTTCCACTTATCACACAGTTTCGAGTAATGTTTAACTGTATTTGATCAATCATTTTTGTCTCCTAGTAGTAAACTATTAAATGCTAATTAAATTTTTCAATTTAAATTGCACACAATATTTAATCTAGTTTGGTAAATTTGAATGAAAAGATAACGAGAACTGGAAAGAAACGGAAGCACAAACAGGTAAATATTTTATAATTGAAAAAATTGGCTAAAAGAAATTGGATGGAATTAGCGTAAGAGAAAAAAAAGAAAGGTGAAACAGAAGACAGAAGAAAGGCAAAGAGAAAAAGTGCAAATTTCAAAAAAAAGCAACGTCATTACTTTAGATTTATGACAAATTTAAAATTTGTAGAAAAACAGAAATCTAACATACATAAGTGCAATGTTAGCAGCTTTTTTTAACCTTTAACTTTTGCTCGTTCCGCTCTTTTTGGTACTTCTCGGTTCTCCTCTCTCTTTTTCGACCTACAAGATTATCAAACAAAAACCTAGTCACACACCTGGTAATAAATGTGTGGTAGAATTTTAACTAATAATTTTGATGAAATATTTTGGTGGATATTTTATTGCTATTAGCAAAAATATCAATCGTGGATTAAATATAATTTTGTTTATTTATTCGAATTTGCTGTCGGAAGAAAAATAATAAATTAATAGTGCGTTAATTATAGTTTAAAATTTTTGTTTAAACAAATTTTGAATAGTTAAATTTGAATTGAAAAAAAAGTTATCCATGTTATTACAATTACTATTTTCAGCTGTAACAACTCTAATTTTAGCAGTATCGATCGTCCAATTTATATTTATCTCTTCACCAATCATTTCATTTTTTACACATCGCTATCAAATTGTTGTACACTCCTAAATTTGTCATTGATTTTATCAATGGATGAGACATTATTAATAATATTTAATTAAAATTTAATTGGACTGTATTTTTTCAAAAAAAGGATATGGTATAACTACTAATGTACTTTTTTGTTCGTTTTTCTTTTAAACATTCAAAATTTTATATTACTTATCATGAAATATCATAAAACAATTTTCTGCATCAATTTCACCTCTGTTCATTGTATTACTCAGGTGTTAAAATAATTTTAAGATTTAAAAACTTGAAGATTAAAGCATAAATAATGCTTTCACCTACTATTCAAAATTTACAATTGATTTAATTAAATTCGTTTGTTATTTTAAAACACTTTTATTTGGAGCAATAGTGATATTGATATGATTTAATGATTTTAACAATAATAATAGTAAATGAAATAGTATCGTCAACAAAACTCATACAAAAGGTATTATCTGTGATATCTTAACATATTTTTATCATTTTTATTCAATATTTATCTCATTTTTTCTTCCTATATTATTAAAATTCATTATCACTTTATCAAACACTTTCCACTGTTATAATTCAATTTCAAAACTTATATGTTAATTCAAATATTTTAAGGTTCATTTTCATTTTCGTTTTTTTTTCTCTTCTATACAAAAATTTTTCATTACTCGATTGAAAAAGAAGTCAAATAAGAAGTTCAAAACAAACATACTAACCTGCTCTAACGTAACAGCACTACGACGTATATTTTGAATAGTCAAAAAAAGAATTTTGAGTTAAATTTTTTTTTAAATTCTGACTTACAAATTTTCCTGTATGTTGGAAAGTAAAAAAAAACGCTTGAAAAAAATTTTACTCTATTCATAAATTTTTAATTTTAACAGTTGAATTTTTTTTGAAATTTCAAATTTACAATTCAATTGTTACTAAAATTTCAGACAAAATATATTTAACATGCGCTTATTAAAGAAAAAAGTTCTCTTGTTAAAATTTCGTAGTTTATTTTGTATTTACAGCATATGAAATAAGAAACGTCCGTGGTATGCAATAATGGATGATGTGAAAAAAATGATAAATGATAATGCAAAGAATTGGTATAGTATTCAATTAAAAAACACTGATACTGATAATCATACCTTTAATACTATAACAATTTCATCTACCTGTAATACATTTCAGTACAGGTAATTTATTTTTTTTGTTTTGCATTCATTTGTACAAATTAATTCAATTCTACTAAATATACGATTATTTTTCGCAATGGAAACATTTAAGCTTTTTTTTTGCTATAAAATTTGAAAATTATTCTAATTTTAGTGATTGTGCAACATCATGTATTGGAACTGGTTCATTTGGTTGTGTTTATCGCGGTGTGGAAAATAGCACCGGTAAATTGGTAGCAATTAAAAAAATACCTAAAGTAAGCGTGAAACCAGATGAGATAAATATAATGAAATTATTAAAAAGTAATTATTTGGTTAGCTTTATTGATGTATGCATTGCAAACAATGATGATAGCATGCTGTATATTATCACAGAATTGTGTGATATCGATCTAGATTGTCACCTGAAATATCGCACTATTGATGGTACATTATCATCTTATAATTTAAGGTAAAAAATTTTATAGTTTATCTTTTTTCACTACCAAAAATTATGAAATCCATAAAAGAATTTATCATTTTATAACTAATTAGCAAATAATTGTTTATAAAATCTTATTTCAAATTATTATTTTTAATATATTTTATTAATTTTAGACGGCTAATTGATAATATCATTCGAGGATATAACGTACTTTATAACTGTTACATTGTACATCGTGATATTAAACCGCAAAATATTTTGATCAAATATCGGGAGCAAAATTTGATTGAAATAGCAAAAATTTCCGATTTTGGAGTGTCGCGAAGTCTTAATAATGAAAAACATCAATTATTATCAAACGTTGCCGGTACAATGTACTATATGGCACCTGAAGTGGGCGCAAATATATTAAAAATACATGAATATGGCTATGAAGTTGATGTATGGAGTCTTGGATGTGTCTTCTATCAGTGTATCATGGGACAGGTATTATTTCATTTTTTTTTCTTGTTATTCATTTATCATATCAATGGATGACAAAATCAGTCCTTTTTTTCTTCTTTTCTTTCATCTAAAAATTTTATTTATTTAGAATTTGTAAGTGAAAATTTAGGGGAATGTTCTTAGTCGATAATTTTTTTTTAACTTACATACTTTTATTAAATTAAAATGTTCACAGGTTCCATTTAATGAACAACAGTTATGTCGAATGTTTCTGTTTGTGGCATGTGATAACTATGATGCATATGATAAACCAAAATTATCAGCTGATGTTGATGAAAATATCGCTACGATGGTAAATTTTCAACTGGAAATTGACAGCACTAAACGAATATCTCCACCTCAATTGTATGAAATTTGCAAGTGGAGTAATGATAGGGAGTATAGCAATGATTGCTCATACGCGGACGATAGTTTAACCTATCGGAGTAACTACAGTAGCACAGAATTTGATGGAATCGATTAAAATTTATTTTAGGTTTGTTGTAATGATTAGATTACTGGAGAGCATATAAAGTTTAATTCAATATGTAGGCAACGTTGACGTAAAACGTATCTCTTTATTTTTACTTTGTAAAAAATACCATCTGGATTTTACTCCTGTTTCTAATATTCATACTATTTCTTCTACCTCACTCATTCTTCTAACATAAGCATGAAATCATACGACACTTAATAATTCATCAAATTCCTGTTTAAAATGTTTTCATATTTTTTTTACAGTTCTAACCAATGTTATGTATACATTTCTTGTCACACATTCTTGTATAAAGTTAATTTTATTTTTATTTTAGAAGAAATAGTGATAAAATATGCGAATATAACCTGAAATTCTAAATTCCTAATTAAATTAAAACCAATTTCCCTCCAATGCTAAGTTTTTCGCAGAGCATAAACAAACGCTTGCTCGGCTGTAACAACAGCTAGATTTATTACCTAGTTTTAATTAATTAAAATTTTTCATTCTGTGAGAAATATCAAATCATTTTTTTTATATATCTTAAAATTAACTAAGAAAGTAGAACATAATCGGAAAGAACTTCCTTACTGTTAAAAAATATAGCTCAAAGATCAACTTCATCCAGTAATTCATTTCCAACAGGTGATTTATAGAAGAAATTCATTCAAGATCAATTAATGATAGTGGGAAATGTTGTAAAAGAAAAAAAAAGTACATTTACAATAAAAAATTAATGAAATTACATTCGAAAAAATCGTTTACTTCTAAGATTACAACTCAGGACTTCCATACCTCTCGTAACCATCAGCTTCAAAGAATAACACTGCTACTAAATTCATTTATTATTCACTAGCATGGATCTGAAATAGATATCATCGATGGTGGAATGGGAAAAAAAAGATAATTTTTGTATATTATACATAGAAGGTCAATCAATGGATTAAGACGAGCAATTAATATTAATAATCTAATTTATATAGTTGATAATCTAAGTTTTATTTTTTTTTGCAGACTAAAAATTGTACAGGACAAAGAAAAAAACAATAGTGCAAAATCTACGCCATATAAGGGATAATTCAGAAGTCTACAGTCATCTATTAATTGGAAATATCCAAGTTATAAATCGTATGAAAATTAACAAAACTTACGGAATATCTGTCGTATCCAATAAAGCATTCAACTTCTTCAAATTCTAAAAATTGCATTCATAGAAATCGTTTACTTTTAACATTACACTTCAGAACTTCCTTTTGTAACTATCAGTCTACTCGTTTAACTTACATAAAATCTACTTTTCAACAATGCTCAACAAGCAGAGCATTGTTGAAAAGTAGATTTTATGTAAGTGCTAAGGTGCTATGACTATTCAAGAAAAAAATGCTAAGAACATCCAAGAAAAAATTTAACGAATTTAAGAGCTAAATTTCAAACATAAAATTTAGCTGTTAAAAGATGCAAAAATCTATTTCTAATAAACAATGCCAAAATACCAATAAATCATTTACCCTTGTCGATTGCTCAATTGTTGAATCTAAAGAGGCGAAATTTTTTATAGCCATTCCAAGAAGCTGAAAGAAATTGTAAATGATCTTAAGTTGCCGTAGAAACATTGAAATAATCTACAACACAGATGATCTGATGGCAGTACACTAACTGAACCTAATTACTATCCAGTTAATCACCCTGTGCACAGGTATAATATAAAATTAAAAAAAATGCTTGCAAAGTTTTCAAACAAATCAGTCAGTCCGCCAACTTCATTAAAATCCTAATTTCATTCTTTTTTATTTCACTTCACTTATTTCACCCACCAAATACTACCAGTTGTAAGTTTACTTTAGTTGAATGAATTCTGCTCATTCTATACATGAAAAAAATTTTAATGAATTTTTTGAAAATGACAAAATACGAGCCTCATTTGAACGTGATGCATTCTGTATGTGGGAAACAACCATACCGCAATCTTGAATACAATCTTGTATTTTGCCAGGTAAACGAATACGACCCTCCAATGGTATGTTACTGCTACTCATATTTCACGCGTACGGCTTACCTAACAGCCAAACATTTCCTAAAAACCATTGCTTTAATATATTTGACATGCACCTCACCATACTACCCGACATTGACACATATTTCTTACAACAATAATACCTCGCACCTCTTCACTATTAGTTAAAGTGAGTAACTTTTCAAGTACTGAATAAGATCCTTGAAATCTGAAATGCTACCATCAAGCTTTGCAATCTAATTAGTTAAGATTCAAAAACTTTAAATGGTAATTCTACGACACGTTTCACAACTATGTTTCCCTTGATAACCGATTATATTACACACACATGATGCTCTGGATTCAGCGAACTTTAACGTTTTGTGAGTACACCATTCCTACTGTCTTATAATCTTTAATAAGCCACAACAGTGAACAACTTTACGACATAAAAGAAAATTGATACCAGAACATAACTTGCCACCTACAACCCCATAAAAAATCTGTCATGTTTTTCCTTCATTTTCATCCTCCAGAAATCTTGCAGAGAACAAAACATAGCATAATTCATAATTCTAATCAGTTTCAACATCATCAACGAATATCGACAAACATGTAAATCACTCCTTTGCAAACATTTAAAAAAAATCTTTTATTTCCTCAATTCGATAATTCATATTAAAAATCAGATCAAAAGAGAACAGACAGTAAACTATTATAATGAAACTCTTGCCTATCATTCAAGCAGTACAACAAATCAGATCTGTTTTTAAAAATAAGTACCACAATAATTCCTGTGAAACTAAACAATGAAACGTGGTTTTCGCACTTCAGAAAATTCCAATTTCTCACGGATGAGAATAAATTTCAGCTATGTTAAATAAATAAAAATCACCGGCAGTTCTAATTGACAATAACGTTTAAGAAACGAAGAACATGATTTAAATGACAAAAAAGTCAAACAAAACAAATCATATCTAAAAAAACGACTCAAATTCCCATACGTTAAGCCGAAATCCCAAAAATAAGTAACGAACTTCAAGACCCGTAATATGGTGTGGATTTTTGCTAAATGAGAACCAGGATACAGAAGATCCTACAGGAAAATTCAAACTGCTTCCAAATCCGAGTAAAGTGGTAAAAACATTCATGAATATCCAAAAAACAACAAACAAATAAGAAGGAAAATACTTATCCATAAAACAGAAATGATAATAGCATGAATAAAACCAATGCATACATTCCTTTTAAGCGTTCAATGATGTGGTAAAATGATGAAACAAACAGCGAGATGCTAAAATGAAAGAGAAACAAGAAAATCCGTTATTCAAGAAATATTTCCTGCTCAGAAATTAGCACTAAACTGAAATTTCAATTCCACCGATAGCACAAGAAAGAGAGACATACAAATCCAATGGCCTGAAACAATGATGCATATTGGAATGATCGCAAATGGAATATGTGGCATCATTCCGGGTCGTCTTATTTCTTTGAAAATTTGTTTCGTATCATACCGATGAGATTCTTCTCGAGTATGTAGATACGAATTCGAATAAGAAGACCAGATAAACCTAGTTGAGCTAAATGTAAACTACACAGATTTATGTTTGTTTATACAGCATTTTCTAGCTATAAAAGCGTAAATTTCAGATGTCCAGGAAAAATTATCCCGAACAACAGAGTTTAACAGAAGAAAATAATGGCAAAACCAATCAAATGAATTTTTAATGACACAGCAACAAAAAAAAAGAACATTTAAAAGGGGAGCAAAATCCTGGACACCGGTCAAGAAGCATTCAAAAAATGGGCAAATGTTTTCAGAAAAAGAGACCAGAAAATGCGCAAAAAAGATTTCAAAGAACAATAAATAAAGGAAGTCTCGCAACATTTCCACAGAAGAACACTGGAAACTTCGGTGGAGGATAAGTTTGATATGTCAAAAATGAAATCGACATCCTAACTGATTACCTATCCGCAAATATGTAACAAGAATTTTTCAAAAATTTTTTCCAAATGTCGTTAATATGAGAACTATTCGTTATCGAACCAGAAAAAGAAAGATCCAGAAAGAGTCATACAGTAGTTGACCAGTGACCACTAGTGCATGTGCCTGAAATACACAAGCGGTCAGTAATTCAATTTAAATCTTTCATGTTACATAAATATGAAGTATTAAAAGCTCTGAGGTAGTCCTTTAAAGTTTTAACTTAGGTACTACATTATAAGTTTATTTCGACCAAAGTATTATATGTGTCAGTCATGTAAATGTTTAAAATAGCATTTAGAATTGTGTGTGTGTGCGTGTGTGAAGTTTTTGAAAACATATTCCGTTCTGCGGAATATTAACAAGAAAAGGATAGTAAAAAGCAACACATAATAATTGTCAAAATGCTTTGAATAAATAGACGTGCGTAAACACAAAGAAAAATGAAACCAACACCACTATAACTCCCTTAAATTTAAGAAAAAAAGACGATAAAGCAATGAGCATTAACAATACCAATGTAAAAGACGAAATGCAGATCCAAGATCTTTTATAAATTCACTTCTTTTTCCTCCCGAACAAGAATAAACCCCTTTTCTTCTTTTTATTTTCTTTCGATTGATTCAGCTGCAAAATTTAGCTTAATATTATGATACTTGTATTTGATTGACATGTAATGTCTTTAAAACTAATTTGCTTGTCATGTATAGCATGCTGGAGGCTCAGATTTGGTTAAATATATAAGTACTACGGATAACGAAACTAGTTCCTATAACAAATTTTCCTACGTTCTTTCTATATGTGATAGTCAGCGCTCATGACATGATGCGCTTGAATTAGTTTTCAAAATACAACATCTCACCTCGTCATCAGACACTGCCATTTCTGAATTTCGTGCTGCTGTATCATTTCCTGAAAGTCCAACAATTTTTGCTGACTAGCACCTTTATGCTGCAGTAATTTGCAGATGATATAGCGCATGCCTACGTAATCTCAAAACTCAAAAATCATTCAAGATTATTTAGAGTTACGGGTGAAAGTGATAAAAAATCGAAAGACATGCAAATATGTGTATACATGTCGAAAGGGTGTATAAAACGACCAAATAGATATGATTTGCATAAAAATAACATATCTAATCAATGGTGCAACAATTATATGTTTTACACCAAAAAGAAGGAGAAGGAACTAAAAAAAAACGTACTTTTAAAAAACAAATTTTTACGTAATGAGGAGAAACGATCCGATTTACTACGTGCGAACTTCGCTTCTGACGGTAACGTCTTTTGCCATCCCGGTAGAACCGCTTCACCACCAGACGAATTACCGTGCAACGAGCGACCCAAAATAACAAACAAACAACCATGCGATCACAATACAAACAGTATTTACAAGCAGCATAGGATGTAAGTCCAGTTCTTCAACCAGATCTTCAATCCTATCACATTTATATCAAAAAATCTAGTTTGAATGATTCCATCCTTCAAGCTTCTCTTTAGTTTTACTAACATTGACCGGCATCATCACTCTTTAAAATTCCTGATTTCTTCTGTGCCTTAGTTCCAAATAACAAATGAAAATTCCAATCTAAATTACTGACATTTTCGTTTGCCAGAAGAAAAAAAAATCATGCATGGTGCAAACTCATGCAACAATATATGAAATTCGATTGTAGTCTCAAAAATCGTTTAGAAATGTAATTCCCGCAAAACGGCACGTTTTGTAATTGCTCATAGTATCAAAGCAACTTGTTTTTGATAATAAAACTTTCATCTCTAACCTAAATCCAACAAAACTTTCATCTCAAATCAAGAAAAAGAACATCGTAATTACCTATACTTCTTGATATTGATAATATTGCTAATATTACCTTATCTGCACTTTCAAAAACCATAAAAAATGCTGAAAAAAAGCATGAAACAAGCACTGACGATAAGGTAGCGTTGAAGATACAAAGGGCGCACTGCGTATAAAACGACTCTGTGGTGAATCAGACTCATCGAAAGTGGTTTCCAACGTAAGACGACCAACTGCAACCTCATTGAAAATCACCAAATAATACTTTCTTAGTAAGAAAGCGAATATTTTCAAAGGAATAGCAATGATGCATATCTCACCCTCACTTTTCTAAAAGACATTAAAATTCCAAAGAAAAGGATAACGAAGTTCGTATAACGAATAGCATCACATTAAGTTGCGCATATCCGGGAAAAAAACATGTAAGAACCGAACAAATAATAACTGCAATCGATTCAAAACTGCTAGAAGACTTTTGTTCTTTTCAATGTCATTTAATAATGCTGTCCACTATTATCAACATCAAAAAGGTCAAAAAGATACGTCATCACTGAGCTAATGTTTATACAACAAGATACCATCTTCACTGCGCTGTCCTCACGAAAAAGCACACAATTTGCTATCATGCATTCAAAGCACAATGTATGAAACATGCATGATCCAATCCCTATAATAATAACTAACCTTTGCTAGTAGCAAACTGCGTAACAGGTGAGGAATGAGATGCTTCTGCAGCTGCTACCTCCTCATCGATCGAAGCAGAAGCCGTGCCACTAAATGTAGGCCGTGTGCGGTTTTCTCGAGTTGCTTGCATCAAGGATATCGTTTCTGAAAGAGTAGATTTCTAAAATAGAAATTACTGAGTTCTGTACCCAACTAGAAGTAATGAGGACTATGACGAATTGACTAGTTAAATTGAAATGTAAATAATGCCAGAGAAGTTATTAGCTCACATTCCATAAAGCTTTCCAGATAACTTCCTTGAATAAATTATCTATGCTGATTTAAAAAGATTATATATATCCGGAATGACAGCAAAATAAAGCATACCGACAGAGGGACTGTCGTTTTCATATAAAGGCGGGCTGGATGTCGTATGTTCAGTACTATCGGCAGCAGAACTTGGTCTTGGAGTTTTCGCCTCTACTTCCTTTATATACTTCTGAATATCTTCGTCCGTTTCACTAGCAAACGGATTTGGTGCATACAGTTGTCGGTAAACCTACATAAAGAGTAAATACAGAATTCGAATTCATGAAAGTTGAAATAGTTTAACCCACTCAGTGTTATGACATTGCAAAAAATACCAATATCGGGAGAGTATGCTCCACCACCTATTAAAACATTAAACAAATGTCCAGTTTCTAATACATGATCCCGTCAAATCCTTACTATCACTAAGTTTAAAATATTTTCTAAATAAGGATTTCAAAAACACACCTGTGCATTGTGCTGATGCTGACGATCAATTATACCTTTGCTAGCAGTACCGATCATAACTACGCGATCTGCCTGGTTCATATCACTGGTCTCTGCATCCTGCATTACAAAACCGTCTATCGGTTTCATGAAAACTATCTCAGACATTCAAAAATTCATATATATATATATATATATATATATATATATATATATAATGAATATTTAATTAAAAGAATTTCTCGCGAAATTCAGAAAACTGAACCAGTACTACTTTTACATCCATTAGATTTTAGCGAAATGTTAGTAACTAATAATATAAAAAATATACCGCGCGTATTTGTGCTATCTCTTCATGTGTAACTCCATCCAAAATTTGGGATTGTGGGCCTGCTGAAGTTGTCCCCAGCCGTCGATTTTCTTTGATTGCTTTCTGCTTTTCTTTGAATTCCTTTGGATTTGCTGAGAAAGGACTAAATTGATGTGGTGAAGAGATTTTTACTGCAGTTCCGCTTTGAGATGGTGAATTGACGTCTTGTACCCACTGAAATGATTTTTTTTTAACTAACCAAAATGTAAACTAATTTAACTTCTGGAGAAATGGTACAGATATCACACCACTCCCGTTCAGTCAAAATATTCAAATAGTTTTATCTATCGACTCAATAAACTCGAAAACACACATGGACAACAAAAGACTAAGAAAAAAAAAGATTGAAACTCGAAATTCAGAGTGTATAAGGATACCTTCGTGATCCGTTTCGGATTATTGGTCCCTGTTTCCAAGATCTCGATTTTCTGGTATGCATTCGGTGAATTCAACCATCGAGACCGCTCTTGTTCCTTACGCAATAACGCCATCTTATGCGCAGTCAGCGATTCATAATTAGATTCATCGACCTTATAAGACAGAATAGTTTACAATCATCGGCAGCTAATGCTACAAGAAAAGGAAAACAATAGCTACTTTGATATTCAAATTGCTCTATCCCAAAAAAGGTTCAGAATGGAACGGATTCAGACTATATATCCATGGAACCCGTAAAAACACATATGAAATATGCGAGTTTCATTTAATTCCAAATTCCATAATATAGAGCAACCAAACAGAAAAGAAAACCGAGTCATAATGCTGTGATAACATGAAGGAATAAGTAATACCCGTATTTTACATGGAAATCACAGATCATCTAAAATATTAGTTCAAAAAAAATCTGTCTCACGGTGCCAATTGACGAGGCGCTAGGTGGAACAGCAACATCGTTTTGATTACTTGCTGATGAAATAAGTGCCCTCGAACGAAAAAGTGGTTGCCGATACATATGACCCGTTCGGTAGCCCTGAGAACAAGAAAATACAACACAAATGTACTGAATAAAACTAAAACTACTGAGTTTTGATAACACTAATGTGGAATTTCATTTTCCATTGACATAATTTCGAATTTGTTACATATGTATACTTACTGCATTATCAAGTACACGCATCCATGCTTCCCATTCCAATTCACCAATCCTCCAATTAATTTGCTTCCCTTCTGCATCTTTTGAACCGTTAGCACCTCCTCCTGAATATGAACTTTATGTAGACCTCCTAGCAAGAAATCTAAAGGATTGGATATCGAAATCCGTAAAGAATAATTCACCGCCTTTTCGTGCCGTCATGTACACTTTTTCAATGGCCTTTCCATCAGGTATTACAAGATTTTCGATACCAGCCCTTGCAGCCCTGACCTAAAATGAACTTTTAACATATCGCTATATTTCTTTCACCTGAAATAATCAATATCAGATATGGTTAAACAACAAGGTGTAGGCAAACCACACAGGATTTGATTCATAAAGATGGAAAATCTAAAAATATCAAACCTAATTAGCTAAACAAACCAAATAATAAAAAGTGAAAAAACATTCGAACAAACACAATTAGATATTGAAATATGGTATCATACAACGTCTACTAACAACAGAAAATGAAAATTATACAAAACTCCCATTACATTTAAGAATCCAAGAAAGACAAAAATATAATGCAAAAATCACACGTTCTCATAAATTTGAGATACTTCACAAATTCAACACTAGCGATCTATCTTAACCGTCAAGAAACTGTTTGAACCTGATGATCGCAAGCTGTAACCAAGTTTCTTATCACATATACTGCCTCTTCCACTGTTTCACAACACACCAAATATCCATTAGTACGTAGTATGAAAACCTGAAATGCACCACTGCGCAATCTACACAACATGAATTTTCGAAATCTTGGTGGTTGAAGAACTTATGATGAAGGATACGGGTTTTGATAACAAATAATCCTGAAAGTATTCATATTTCGAATATGCGTGAACTATATATATATATATATATATATATATATACCTATTACAATGTATATCAAATAAATAACGTAAAAATAAACTTTTACCTAGGTTAAAAATAATAAGGATGCATTGTCAACAGAGAAGTACTTATATCCAAGTTTGGAACACAGGAAAATGCACTACTAACATAACATGCGCTATGAAGCCGAAACAAAATTTAATAGGGCAACCACTATTGACGAAGTATAGAAAAAACATCAAAAACAAATATTTAAAAAGAATTAAAAACACCGAAAAATTCCACATATCTAACAGCAATGAAGTATCAAAATCAGTATAATCCTGAAGTCGAAAATGAAGCGAAAAATTTTTAAATTTCATCTACGAGTTAATAATAATGTGCTAATGATACTGTTAAAAATGAGCCACGACATCCATGGTAAAACAACAGCAAATACAAGCATGGCAAAAAAAACCCTAAAACGCAAACGTTGCATGCATTTTGATGGTTATACTGTTTTTTTTTTAAATAAATTGATCAGCTTTCCCGTGTGGTTTGCAAACACATTCACACCTTTTATAGTAATTATTACTAGTCCGAATTTTGAAAGGAAAAAGAACGATCAAAATATCTGTTTTAGAAGCAATACGGTAATTTTAAAGTGAGAAATTCTGTGATGAAATAATTACTAATTCCGGGACTAATACTACGAAAAGCAATAAATCGTGTAAAATATATTTCAAACGACGACTACTACTAATACCACTCTCGTAATGAATACGAAAAACCAGGCATGCCTGAGTTTCACAAGCGATGACAGCATTGAAAGCAAGATGGAGAGCATCCTCAATAGATTCACCACATGCGACAAGTCCACGATTCCGCAGTAACATCACCTAAAACTTCCCATCAAACATCCCACGCAAATAAGCGAGTGATGTAAAAAATAGCTATCTCTCTAAAAAAAGAAAAAAAGTGCAAACACGAACTTCAATAACACAATTATTAGCATAATTATCCTGGTATAACTAACAAACGTTTTCGCATAAACTTGCAAACCAAGTATTCTTACATGCTTGAGCGTCTCAATGATAAAACATTAACAGTGTATGCTGTCGACCATGGTTGTACAACAGCATGCGCTGTTTATCCAATACAATCAGACAATGATTTACCTTGCCAAGATCACCTCCATAATTTCTGTAGACTGGGACCTGAGACCTGTCTCAAGCAGGTCTGGGGGAATACAAACGGCTTATATCGAAAACGATGCCCCAAACACCTGACTTTGACTAATATTTTACACATCAATTCCCGTTTCGTCAGAAGCAAGAATTAAATTTTGTAAAACTCACATTTTTATCGCCAAGATCTTTGATAATTGATTCCATTTCAGACTCATCATCTAATGTACCCTGAAATTTTCTTGTTTTAAGTAACAGCTGCTAATAGTTTAAATAGAGTGTCTAGGTATGTAAATCCTTTTTGAAAAAAAATTTTTAAGTATAACTGCATCACCTCATTCAAATTCATCTAGAACAAGTTTGAAAGAAAAGCACACCTGGCAATCATGATAGCCTACAGGACCAATGATCATTGCTTCCTGACAGAGTGGTAAAAGACCGCACTTCATCGATGAAATTGCAGAAACAACAGCAGTATGCATGTGCAATACACATTTCACGTCGGGGCGTGCTTTGTGGATTGCTGTATGCAAACCATAACCTGCCTAACAACAATTAATTGTTAGTTTAGTTCCATGACTAATGATTAGAAATAATAATCGTGTTATGAGAACACATACAACTATGATATTTACCTGATTGACTCCTAGTTTGGTGGAACCACGATCAATAATTTCACCATTAACACTAATTTTTATCAGCGAACTGGCCGTAATTTCATGGTACAACAATCCGAATGGATTAATCAGTAGCTCGTCTGAATCTGGCAACTTCAGCTGAAATCATGGGGGAATATTTTCGTAAAACCACCAGCCGTAATTACATTGGTAAATGATATGGTAATGTGCTGCATGTAGTGCAAGAAAGTAATGGGTAAAGCAGCCAACATACTTCGAGTACTTATTCTAGACAAATTAAACCACTCCTAGAAAAATACTCGAACTTCCAACGGCCTAACTCCAAAAAAAACATTTAAAGCGTGCTCATTCTGTTTTCTAAATTCAGTATAAAAAAAAGTAAAACCGATAATCCTTACCGTGATGTGGTTATAAATTCCCTGTGACCACTGGAAAAGATCCACTAGACGATACAGTGAAGCTAATTTATTTCTGAACAGTTTTTCAGTCTGTGTGTAACTACTATTTCCTTTAAGATCGGCAATGGGTAGCACAGCTCCACCTCCTTATAAATTGATTTTTTTATATGAGAGAACAATATGGGTACCATTAAAATACAAAGCGGTAAAAACTCCATCACTACCTCAAAACTAAATCTTCAGGATATAGGTTTCACAGTCCTTTCATGAACAGAGAGCAATTGTTTTGACGTTTATTAGCAATAACAAGTTTTCCGCCTGCTACAATAAAAAAATGACTTACCAATATTATGAAGACTGGAAGCTGTAAATTGGCCATGTGGAAGAGTAAGTTCAGAAAGCCGCTGCAAGGTTTTCAGATGATCCGAATCACTTTTATGGTTTTCGCTCTCCTGTTTGATTAATTCTTCAAGTTCCCTGCAGAAGCTTTTCGATTCCAGCACTTCTTGGACTCGTTTTCGCCTTTCCATTTCCGACAGATCTTCCTGAAATTCAAATATTACTTTACTTAATCAAAGGAATCAGCACTATCCTACCGTAAACTTCCACAGAAATGAAAAAGTGTCCATATACAAAAAAAAAACAATACACGTACAACCACAAAAAAAGGTATACTTTATTGAATTTGAATTCTTCTAAACTAATATTGGTAAATACCTCGAATGCATGTGTGGAGCTAATAAGCTTCAGTAAACAATAATTCCAATCATTCTAATCAATGTTACGAGAAAAAGTAACCTTGATGGCTGCTGGTCTTTGCAATTCCTTGATATATTCTGGATCTTCTGGATCGAAGTTAATAAACGAACGTTCGGCTGTTCCATTTCGTGCGCCATTCGTCTTGTTAGGCATAATGCCTGCAAAAAAAAGTGTGAATAAATTTATATTCAACCTAATAAATCTTCGTTAGTGAATAAATTTATATTTTTTATGATGAAGAAAAACATAATTACACATATTAATTGTGGTAAATTTGAGTGAAAATGCTATATGTACCTAAATTATCAACTTTCAATCATCTAACCTACTAAAATACAAGTATATAAAACATACACACAATCTGTGTCCACAAGAAGTTTTGGCAAAGTGTATCTTAAACCAGACTGATGAATGACTGAACCGAAACCACTTTGCAGATACTATCATTCTCTACTATCTCCTCAAGCAGAGTGCTGTCTGTTTTCTTTGAATTTAATAACTAATAAAATATTCAAATAATAATCCTACAAACTATTGTATTCTTTCCTATATATTCGTAGCTTTTCTCAGTTAGACATTTATAGCTTCGTCAAATTTTAACAATTTTTCTGGAAATAGTCACTTGCAATTCAAACTCGAAATTGTTTTGAACTTTTGTTTACTTGTTTGAATGTTTTGTTCTCTGATTGTGAGTGTGATATGTGTGTGTGTGTGTGTGTGTGTGTGTGTGTGTGTGTGTGTGTGTGTGTGTGTGTGTAGTAAAGCAGTTCATATATTCACAAACAACGGCACCGTCACTGTAAAATGGTTCCTACACATTGACTATATAGACTATCATTGGAAGCTTCAAAAAAAAATTGGAAATTACTTTATGATTTGTTGTAATCAAATTTATTTTGCAGTAGCAAAAATCTATAATCAAATACCATTTGATATATTCTACTTATGTAAATTTTAGAAAAGCTAGGAATTAGATAAGAAAATATTCCGGACATTCTAGATGTTCCGCATAAAAACATGCAAATGATTAATTATTAATAATTAAAACTTTTTGTCACGTTAGCGTAATATTTGCTATTGTTATCAGTAGTGATGTAAATAAGAAGCATAAACAAATCATACGGTCATAGCAATTTGACACTAAAAAAATATTACGACACTAAAAAAATATTAAAAAAATATAAAATATTACTAAAAAAATATTATTATTTGAAAAAAAAAATTTTATAAATCAGGCAGTACTCTCCAGGGAATTCATTATAACCTATTCGAAGTTGCCAAAACTATTGATTCATCATTATTGTCTAGATTACTCTATTTTTATTGCGAATAACAATTTTTAATTGTTGCATCACTCCAAGATATATATACATCATAGACTGATAGCAATTTATATTTCAAATTACTAATAGTCTAAGTTTTCTATGGACTAAATGAGAGTTGATTACTCTACTTGATGATCCTACAATTTCATCATGTTAATTTGTGTGAGAGATATTCGGAAAAAAGAAACACCCTGTTGAACAAATGTGATTATAAGAAGTGTATCGACAAAAATGAAAAGACATCAAAATGTTGAAACGAATTAAAATAACGAATGAAGTTTGCAAAACAGGATGCCGAAGAATAAGAAAAAAAAATGAATGTGTTGAATTGGGACGTCAAGTCAAGTTCTTTGGAATTTACGGAATTAATCAAACTATAGTTGCAGCATTTTTGTAAACAGATGAATTGACTAGAGGTAATAATGCTATTTACATCCAATAAAAAAAAATAGGTACATTCTTAAGTAACACATTGAAGTACTTTCAAACAATCAAATTTATTACACACTAATAAAATTAGAATTTAAATAATCTCGTCAAACAATATTCCGTTGAAACGAATGAATCTTGGTTTATCGATTCACATAAAAACCTATATGTGTTTATGATTAAGGTGATAGATTTGACATAACGATAGTCAATCTTTAGAGTATACAAGACTACCTTAACTTGCAATAATAGGTTTGCAGCTTTTTTAAAAAAAGACGAATAAAAATCAAATACTTCTCCCTAACTGTCGTCTTAAAACACACTTCATCCAATAAAGTCAGTAATCAATTAGTCAATAGAAATGAAACAATTGATTAGATACTTTTAATGATATATTCTTGTTCAGTTATCAACGCTTATCAATAACGTCAAATGATCGATTTGTACAGAGTCATAATTTAAAAAAAAAATTTTAATAAATATTTCTCCATAACAACTTTTCCAAACATTAAAGTGTAAAATTAACGCAATTTTGCTTAACCTATCATATCATTATTACTCTAACTCTAAATTTATTGAAATTTGATCTATTGAAATTGTTAGCGCTTCTAATTTTTATTATGTTTTTCAAACAACGACTTAGACGTTTCACAAATATTTCATTCTTTTTTTTTCTCCTTTTATCATTCATTTATGAGCAACTGCAAACATATATTAATACAATCAATTTTTTTCCTCATTTTTTTTTTAAAAATTAAAAATCAAATAAAAAAGAGAACATCTAAATCATACTAATTACACTGATAATATTCGAATATGTGTCACTTCAGCATCCATCACTAATTATCACATATCAGTCATACATATCATAGTTTTAACATTTATTACTGAACGTTCAATATATCAATGATACAACAAAGAAGGAATCCTATCTTCGCATGCAAATATTTCAGTATGTGCCTACTGCTAATCGTATATTACTTATTAGATGAATAATGTCCTAAAATACAAACGAATATTAAATGAAAGTTATAAAATGAAAAAAAAAGAGAAAAGAAAAGTTGCTTGCAGCAATAATTTCCAGGAAAATCGATAAAAGCCAGGCTAAATGCATTGCAACAAATATGTGCAAATAAAAATCATAATTGAAATAATTTGTTTGAAATGATACATCTTAGAAAATAGAAATAAAGACAGAGAGAGAGAGGGGGAGAGAGAGAGCGGAAGAGAGGGAGGAGAAAAAAAAAGAAAGGTGTAGTGAAGTGTGACAAAATGATGCATGTAAAATGTTGAAAATTTAAACGGAAGCATAATGATGTATGCTTATGAGCTTAAGCATTTTACCAAATGACAGAAGACAGGGAAGGTATATTCTATCGGAACAATTTTATAATTTTTCCAATATAATATTCAATTATCCAATATAATATTCAATGTGTGTTTGCTAAAATATTGATAAGATCAAAAGATTGAAAAACATTATATAACTCAATCAATCTATTTGCGATATTTCTATGAAGAGGAAAAAAAAGGATTTTTTTCTTAAAATTTCAAACGAAAATAGAAGAAACAAAAAAAAATGTAGGAGAAGAACATTTAGTTAATCACTATCATCTCTCCCTCTCTCCGTCATTTTCAGTGCTAACAAATCACCGATCGAAGCTGGACACAGTGCTGCTACACAGTTTTGGACAGCTTAGCTTACTGCAAAAACGAAATGGCTTACTTAGTTCAGCTGAGAAACAAGCTCAAGGTGTACACAGTAAATGACGACTTTTTGATCATCCTCACAGCTTTTTATTATCGATTATTTAAGTTAAAACATAATCTAAAATTAATCAGTTTTTTTTTTTCAATTCAAATTTTAGCTAGACAAATCAATGGGAAAATATCAATTAAGCATTTGAGATTATTGCTACAGTTTAATAATAATAATAATAATTAACAATAATAATAGTAATAATAATAATAAATAACATAAGCAGTTAAGGATATAAAAAATATATTACTAAGAAATATTGCATAAAAAGGAAATATTGTCTCAAAATGATAAAGAATGAAATGTTTGCATTTAAAAGCTATCATTTTTACAATCTCACTCTCTCTTTATAATCCTTCTCTCTCTCTTCCCGTTGCTTCATTATACCACGAAAATTTGAACTTATTTCAAATTTAAGTAAACAAATGTTAGAGTATAAATAACCACCCCTTTCAATTTCCCTTTTTTTCTTTTTTCCATCTCCCTTTCTTGTCGTCTGTTGAATTACGTATACACGTATGTTAAGCACGACTAATTTCATGATTGAAAAAACAAAAAAAAATTTTTTCAAAAATTTTTTCTTTGTTTTAGTCTTTCTGTTGAATCATTGAAAAAGCAATGTTATTATTCGTTACAATTACTAACAATTATCAATAACAAAATTCAGCACTTAATTTAGCAAGTGAGTGTTGCAAAAAGTTGAAAATTAAGTATCCAGAAAGTTAGAGTTAAAGTTGAAATTACATTCTTCAGAATAACCCAATATCGCACTGTATGAGTAAGGGAAGAATTGAGATTGCCGTACAATTTGCACACCCATCTTCTGATCAATGACAATTCAATTTTATTGTCAATCTCTTTCTATTATGGGCTATGTGAAAAGTGAAAGAGTCCAAGATTGGAATTCGATGACTCTCATCTGGTCGTCATCGACAAGTAGCAGGTGGCCAATCTTTCACTTTCCTTTTTTTACAATTCAAATACAAATAAAACGGTCACTGTATAAATTTATTATGGATCTTCCGGTCAGTTAATATATATGTATGGATGTGTGTGTATGTGTGCGTGTCTGCGTACGTGCGTACGTGCGTGTGTCTGTGTGTGTGTGTATCCGTCTGCGTTAATTCTAGATCGGATGAAAGGAAGGAAGAGATGCTTTGACGATCATCAGCATCATCATCATCGAAGAGATCGCTTATTTGAATTTATGCTTTAGCTATCTTTAGCACTCAACACAATCAATATAATAATGAAAAAAGCCACCAACCCTTTTTCCACTACGAAAAGAAAGCAAATTAAAAAAAAAAAGTTTGCTAGAAAAGTATTCATTAGCTAAAAGGGATGGACAGGCTCTCTAACATTCAAATAGCTCATAACATCTGTCATATTATATAATTAATTAATTAATCAAATTCTATTAGATAATAAACATTATAATTTATTAAATTTCAAAAAATTTTAGGGCAAAAACTACAAGGAACTAAATATATACATGCACAATTGGAGAGGTATTAAATGAATTACTATAATGTCGTTGATTAAATGAATGAAATGATTTCGAGGATTAAATAGGATTTTCTACAATGATTTTTTTTTCTTCTCTCTGTCTCTCTCTCTCTCCTCCACTCTTTCTTTTACGAAAATTTTCCTCTATTTTTTTTTCCATTATTTCCATGAATTGATAAATTTGATATATTTCTTCACATCATTCACTTTATCTAACCCAATAATTTCATTATTAATTGTCATTTTGCGCATTCCTTTTCCCACAATTTCATTTCAATATTTACTGGAAATTTAATTTGATAAATATCATTTGATAATGATAATTATCACTTGCTTGATAGCAGATATATTCGAATTGTGTATGATATTAAAATTTTCTAAAAAATATATTTTTATAAAAATATAACTGAATGTGAAAGATTATTAAAATTATTAAAATTTACACATATATTTTAACAGATTGATAATCAGTTGAGTTAAAAAAAAACAAATGTTGAAAATTTTTGTTAAAAAAAAAGTAAAAATTAAAAAAGTTCACTGATTGGTGTAGTTTGTTAGAATCGAACATTTTTTCTTTTCATTGGAATAACAATTTAGGATCAATTAAATATAAATATGTTTGAAATTAATAATTAATAAATGCGTAAATTTTATAAAAAATATCAATAACACTAAGATTTTCACCTATTTTTCTATTTGTAATTTTCTCGTCATTATCGTCATTATTATCACTATCACTATCATCATACGATATAGTGATAGTGATAATAATGACGGTGATAGTGATAATAATGACGAAATGATTGTTACTGAAAGTGCAACATCTCTATGTTGTACGGTATTTTTCAAAACACAAAAAAAAACTTATCCAACCTAAAAGGCAAAATATTGTTTGAAAAAAAATTTTTTTTTTTTGAAAAACACATGACAAATTATTCAATAATATTATTACGCAAACATATATATGCATTTTTTTTTAAATAGTTAAAAAAGAAATAATAATGTAAGAAATTTTTAAAATATCAAAATAAAAAAAAACAACGACAACAAAAAGAAGAAAAAAAATGATTCATCATAACATCAAAGTAAAAATAAGTGAAAATTTATAGTTTTCATGAGGCTTAAACAGAGTTATTTTTTTATTTTATTTTTTTCTTTTGAAAGCTTAAAATAGGAAAAAACTTTTTTTTCATTTTTTTTTGCAAAATGCTATTTATTAGACATACATAGATGGGACGACATTGATGAGTGAGATTTGAGAAAATTGGATTGGAAGAAAGGATTGATGAACTTCAGTTTTTCATTTTTTTTTTACTGTCCCACCCCATTATTGAAGTGATATGAACAAATAAATAAAATATGTCAAATAAAATGAAAGTCAATCAAAAACTTTCATTCCATTCGACAATTCAGCTATCTTTCCCATGCACACACTTCTTAATTTCACTGTACTCAATGAAGAAATGATAAGAGAGAGAGAGAGAAAAAAAAGAAAAAAAGAAAGAGTTTGAAAGAAACTTTCAAAACTCAGTCAACAAATATTCCTTTTAATAATCATTGTGATGTAAAGTTTATTTTGGTTAAATGTAAAATTAAAAAATAGAATAAAAGTTAATTATTTCATTCAAAAATGATAAATTATTGAATAATTAAAAATTTTTTTTTTATGAAAAAAATAAGAAACAATTTGAATTAATTCGTCATCTTTTGTTTTTGCTACAAACTATTATGAAATGCTAATTTAAATTGTACAATAGAATTAATTAATTATTACTCAAATTTTAAATGCTTTTTCAGGTGTAACAGGATGCTTAGAACTAAAGCACTGTTTTGATGATATTTGTTTTTATTTTTTTAATTTTTTTTTACTTTTTTGCGACGACACATAAAAATACATACATTGACAAATCGACAATCTGACACACAGACAGACGGAGCAGACAACTTGCTTTTAATTTTTAAAAAGGAAAAAAAAGCTTCGAATATTTGTCACTTAACAATTTAACGAATGACTATTTTCGAGCCCTGTAAAGTCACATTTTCATTAAATTTAATTTATTGATCGATACTATGAAATGCTGCCATTTATTACGGTTTGAAAAAGGGTGCGAAAGAGAGAGAGAGAGAGAGAGAAACACAGAGTGATACAGTGCAAGAAATGGCGGAAAAAAAACTAAAGAGATGAAATGATGAAAATCGTTTTTTCATTTATTCACTCTACAAAATCATATTTTCACATTTCAAAATTAAAAGAAAAAAAAATCGATAATAATTATGAACATATGTACTAGCAATTGCATATAAAATTTCATTACCTGTCCATCATCCTCAATGTATTATTGTTTTTGAGCATTTCAAAATAGCCAAAAAAAAATTCCGAATATATTTGTTTCGAAATGTTGAAATTATATTTCGGATAATTTGGTAAAATTTACGAAATGAGCAGCTAACATACTTTGTTTTTTTTTTTTTGTTAACATATAAGGCAAAAGGTAAAGCGAACGATATTAACGATATTGTGCATGAAGTTTTTACCGAAGCATAAATACTAGCAATACGATCATTTAGTTAATAATAATTAGGTTTTTCTTACATGTTAACACACACACACACACACACACACACATACACACACATACACACACACATAGTTACTATAAAGTTAATAGCACCTAACAAAGATCCAATACCTACAGTATGTAAATCTAAAATCATAACATCCAATGACAACATACACACCACATACACACACACACACACACGACATATATGTATATATACATACACGTGTACACACACATGCATAGATAAACGAAGTATGCATATTTAATTAAATTAATTGGTTATTGGTAATAATGATAATGCTAATTTGATGAAGCATTGCATCATTTAAGTGTTGCAAAGGAATTATTGTGTTGTTGCATTGGACAGCTAATCCAAAATGTAGTAGTTTTTAGCTTTTAGACGAAAAGCTGGATCGATAAACACTGTTCAGCTAAAGCATATTATAAATGAGTTAAAAAAGCTAACAGCTTCTTTCAGAGCTTTCATTTCCACTCATTTTTTTTCCTCTCTCTCTCTCTTCCTCTCTCAATTTCCACTATTTATGCTTTTGTCGCCTTTTTTCCCCCTCCCCCACTTCTATGTTACTAATTGAATTTTCTTAAGTTTTTTTTTTTTTGTATTACCAACTTATATGTTTTATACGAATTGAAAAGCTCAAGCATTGCTTTTTTTTTCTCAAAATTTTGTTGTTAACAAATAAGAGCATTTCTTCCTTTCTTTTTTTTTAAACAGAAATACCTTAAGGAAATAGATTAGGATTTGTGGATGAGCAAATGATACAAAAAGAAAAATAGTTTTTTAATTTTTCAAATTCAATTTTCTTCTTTCGGTTTTTTTTTAATCATATCGCAGTAGTATGTGCATTGGAAGATGGTCAAAAACAGTTGAAGAGATTAAGTAATGACTGATAAGATATGGTAAATGTTTATGCTTTGATAAAAATTATCCATCACATATATCTTTAAAAAAATATTAGTGCATTATTAATTTTTACTACAAATGAAATGTCATCTAAGAATGAAAAAAAAAATTTATTTCTTATTCTTGATAATTTAGCGCTATGAGAATATTTGCGTAAAATCTTTATGCTACTATGATCAGGTTGACAATTGGAAATATTTTATAAAATAAATACTCTCCTCTCCATCCTCAAATTTTTATTGTGATACTATTCCAACGACGGTAAACTGTAATGTTTGTAATAAAACAATTAAGTTAAAAATTTGTATAATTGATTTTTATCCAATTCTAAATTACACATAAAATAATTGTAGCAATGTTTTAAACATTTGATAATTTATATTTAACATTCTACCGATAAAACAATTGACATTAGTTTGTTTATAGGTTAGGTTAAAATGGTTAATGGTTACAAACATGGTTATTACAAATGGTTACAAACCAGTGTATAAACCATTTGTTAGTCTTTAAGTAGCATTATCAAATTTATCAATTTTATTGAATAATTAATTAGATCTAATTTGATCAATCAATAGATCGTTATAAAAAATTTCCCAATATCATTGATGCGCATAAAATTTAAAATCAAAACTATATCACGCATACTGAATAAAATTATAATATAAATTATAGAAGAAAAAAAAGAAGAAAGAAAAAGCTTGCAAGATGGAAGGAAAAAAGTTGATAGACTTACTACAACGAATAATGTGATAAGAAGAAATGTTAGCATAAACATAAAAATAACTTTTATCTGACCGTAATGTTGCAATCAGAAGAGGCAGATGATTTTTTTGAATGATAATTGTTAAAAGCTGAATTTTACCTTTTAATGAAATTATGATAAATTAACATTTAGTTTAAAATTCATGCATTATCTATCACTGTAACCAAAGTATATAATGGTTATCAATGATAGTAATAGTAATATTACAATCGAAAGAGAGAGAGATAACTTTTCAAATGATAATTGTTAAAAGTTGAATTTTACCTTTTTAATGAAATTATCACCTGTAACCAAGGTGTATAATAATTGTTGATGATAACACAGAGATAATTGTTAAAAAGAAAAAAAAAGAAGTAAATGCATGCAAAGTTTAAAAGTTAATCACAACATTTCAGGTACAGTGAATTCTCTGTGTTATTTACGGTATGTATTATTTCACTGTTGCATACAACGAGAGAGAAAGAGGAAGGGAGGAGGAAAGTTTGAACTATCAATTTGAAATAATATTTTCTTTTTTTCATTAATTTTCATCTATCCATTTCTTTATAGGTTAGGAGAGATGAAGAAAAGAGAGAGAGAGAGAGATGGTAGAATGAACTGTTTATCATCTTCATTTAAATCCTTTCAATATTTCAATAAAACTCACATTTTACCATATTTATTTTGCTGATGCATATGCTAATGATAATGAAGCATCAGTTTTTTTTTCGTCCAAACTTCATTCATTGATTTATTTAAATATAATCAGTTCAATCATTTTTTTTTTGCATCATACACTTTTTCATCTTTTCACTCATCATGCTGATGCATTCAAAAATGCTATTTTCATTCATTCTCTAGTCTTCTCACTCATTCAATTCAACACTCTTTTACTTACACTTTTATCAATGAAATTTTCATCATTTCGAAAATTTCCGCAATAAATAAATTAGGAGGAGAAGGAATGATGCAAAGAACAGATGGACTTAGATGAGTGGGGCATACATTGACTTTTATGTCATATCATTGTTGTCGTTGTTGTTGTTACTGTTGTTGTTGTTGTTGTTGTTGTTGTTGTTGTTGTTGTTGACAGCTTTATCACTTACTCTTATCATTTATAATTTTTTCAATGAAGAAAAATAATGAAGTAAAGAAAATGAACGAGTAAACAATAAATTGATTAGTTATTGTAAAGTATATGGTAGTGGTGCTTCAAAGTTTATTTTAAAATTTTAATTTTATATTCAAACCACTACTACCTACTATTTCTACAATAACTGTTTTACTAAAATATAATAGTAATTAATGGTGAAACTTTGCCGGCAATGAAAAAAGTTGAAAGATTTTGCTAGCAATTAACTTAATTAAGCGATAGAAATGAATAGGACAGAGAGACAGGCGAATAAACATAAATGAGAGTGCATTTTTAATATTTCTAATTTAAATTAATAATGGAATCCCTTATTATCTAACACTTCAAATTTAAAATATTTTCAGAAAGCGAAAGAGAAAGAGAGGGAGAGAGAAAGGGAGAGATAGAAAGAGAGAAAGAAGGAAAGAAAGAAATGATAGATAATGCACAAAAATAAACATATGTTTGTTGAAATAAACATATGTTCAACAACAAACCATTGAAATTATATGAAATTTCTGAGAGGAAAAGAAAAACCCTTTCACCTCTATCCCATGCATTTTTATTCCAACGATAATTTCCAAAAATCTGTTCCTAATCAAAATTATAGCTAATTAAAAATAAGGTGATGTTACAATGTAAGTGGAGATAAAACCGTTTCTAATTTAAAAAAAAAGTTGAAAAACGAGAGAAATAATAATCCAAAATAAAGAATGTGAATAAACAGAACGCACATTTCCAATAATATATTTAAATTTTACACTAAAATTAAACTTATACTTGACTAACAAACTTTTAATGTTAACTTTAGATGAACATTTTCGGTGGAAAATAATCACCAAAGAGAAAAAAATGTCATCAAAATAATCACATTATATCGAGCATCTGTAATTGGTATTTAGAACAGGAAAAAAGAAGACAGAACGAAAACTAACACTCATTAATCTTTACCTGAAAAGTTTTTTTTCTTAAAAAATTGAAAACATTTGCAATTTTTTTTTTTGCATAACTTTATCATAAAATAAAACATTGATGGAATTTTTTTTTCTTGTAATTTGGAAGAGAAAAACATTGAATGAAAATTAATGTTCGGCATGAATTATTACACAAGGCGCAAAGTGTAAAATTTGTTGAATAGAATTCGATCAAGATTTAGGATTTTAAATGAATAAATCAGGATTTTATATCACCTGTCATTTCATATATTTATTTATTTATTATTTATTTATTTATTATTAATTAATTAATTATTATTTATTTATTTATTTATTTATTTATTTATTCATTCATTCATTTATCTATTTATTTATAAAATTCCAACAAACAAGGTTCGTATAGCAATATTCGAATGGTTTAATTTTATTTGTTTCTTTGCTTATTAATTACAATAATAATTAGCTAACGAGAAATTGCACTGTTATAATAATAGTTTTTAAATTTATCAAATTTAAAATTTTTTGATGTCAAAGTGCTATATTTTTGTTATGTGCAAATTTTTACAATTGTAATTTGAATTATTCATCTAATAAAATAAATTTTCCTCCTCCTCACCTATTAAATTGAATTTTTAAAAATTATTCAAAAAAAAGAGGAAAGAGAGAGAGAGAGAGAGGGAAAAAAAGAAGTAGGTAAGGAGAAATATGATGGAAAATGATTCATTTAAATGAATTATTTTCTATAAAAAAGTGAGGTGGATATTGTACCTAAAATAAGCACAATAATAATTCGTCACTGACCCATGGGAATCACCGTATACACATCATCAATAACACACATACATACACACACACACACACACACACACACACACACACACACACACACACACACACACACACACACACACACACTTATATTAACAATTAATAATAAGAATTTATTTTATCAACTAATTAGCAATTATATCAAAAGTAATAATGTATGAATGATGTTCATAAGGGATGACTGAGGAAGAAAGAATTGAAAATCAGTGATTGTGATTGAAATTTGCAACAAAATCAAGCTAACAACCATTATCAGTGTTATCAATTGCATAGCATTGATTTCCTAAATGATAAGGAATTAATGATTGAAATTGTAACGAAATCAAATAACCTACATATTAGCGTTATTAATTTTATACAATTGATAACACTAATTGATTAATACAATCATACTAATGAAATTATCAGTAAAATTACAAATATCATATCAGTGCGACTATCAATAAGATTACTAGATATCACTGGGAATTAATCTATTATATTAAGAAATCCATTTATCACTCACTATTATTAAGTTTCTACCACCTAAAACAATTAGCACTTAGAAAAGTTAAATTAAAAGCAGTGAAATATATTAGTGAAGTATTTTATTCATTTCACATTTCACTCATACATTTTTTTTGATAAGGAAAAAGTTAAAAATTAAGGTGTTGAACGGATAGTAAGGCATTAATGAATACGCCAATTAAATAAATTCTCAACTAGTAATGAATGAAAGAAATTACACGTTAGATCATTTCTGATAGTTTCTTTTTTAACAAGTTAAAATGAATTTTTAAAATGAAAAATGAAAGAAACTGAAAAAAAAACGAGTTAAATGAAATTAGTTAGTTATATGCTTTTCATGTACAAAAAAAAACTACGCGGTAGAAATAAAACATAAATTACGTTAAAAATATTAGAGATGAAAATTTAACAATTATGACAAATTTTAAAATAAACACTAATTGGAGGAATAATATTATAACGCTTCCTTAAAATACATAAAATATTTCAAACAGATGCGTACAATCAGATTGCGTAATTTCTGAAATGAAAAATTTTTGTAAGACGTCACGTTACGATAGTAGCACCTATGCGTCAAAAATACCTAAAAATTTTGTAAGAGTTTAAGAAATGCTATAAAACAAAATATTTTTATAAATCACAAACAAAAAAAGGAAAAAAGAAGCATAAATTTTTATAAATTTAAATTAGAACAAAAGTTTCAAAATCAAACAAAAGAACATATTTGAATTGTATTGGCTCAAAAATTCTTTTTTTTTTGCCTAATTTAAAATCATAAAAAGTATGAATCGAAATGTTTGGTTTTGTTTTTATAAAGTGAAATAGACTTCGTTCGTTACACAACTACAATCATATCACCCATTGCTAATTTGAAGAGGGAAATTATCATAAATTTGCTGATAATGATAATGATAATAACAGAAGAGCAGAAGGCAGAAGAGGTATGATAAGTGACTGATATTAGTTGTATGTTTTAAATCAATTTAAAATGAACGTAAAGGGACAGAGAAATTGAAATAACTTTTGTTGAAAAGAAGAGAAGAGAGAGAAAGAAAGGGGAAAGGAGAGAGAGAGAGAGAGAGGGGGAGAGAGAGATGGAAGGAATATAGGATGATGGAGGAGATGCTGTTACTAATAGCAAAACTAAAATATGATAGTTTAAATGAAATGAAAGAGGGTAAAATATTTGATGTTAAGCTAATCCACGAATCCTTTCAGTTAGTCTCTCCCTTTCTCTCTCTCATCCTCTCTCTCTCTCCTTCTACACGCTACACGCTATTTTCACATCAAAAAAAATTACTTTTTCCTTTTTCCTCTCTCTTCTTTCGCTCTTTTCATTCTTGTTTTTTTTTCACTTTTTTATTTGATGAAAAAAAAAATGACAGAAGAGAAGCGCAGTTTAAATATGATGTCACATGCAAATATCATTCCACTCCATCAATCAGTTAATTTCCTATGAAAATTCAACATTCAACAATTTCATTTTGGAATTGTTAGCAGTTCTTTTTCCAATAATCAATAATTATAATAATGGTAAAGATAATTGTAGTTATTATTGATAGTGATAATAATTCGTAATAATAATGATAATAACAATAATAATAGTGATAACAATAAAGATGATAATTCAAATGAAACTAGTGATAATAATTAACAGTAATAGTAATAATAATAATAGCAAAAAAAATAATAATAGCAATAATAATGAATAATAACAATAATTAATAATAACAATGACAGTGGTAATAATAATAATGATAGTAATAGTAATAATAATAATAGTAGTAGTAATAACAATAATAATAATAACTAATAAATAGTAACATACAGATCTTTATAAATCATTACTGTATTAGTTCAAGAAGGAGGAAAAATAATTGTGAATTTAATTTGAATTAATTGATAAAAATGAGTAAATGCAATAATTTTTCCTCTTTCCCTTTTTTTTTATTATATATTTTTTAAGTTTAAACAATTTTATTTTCAACAATAAATTTTACCAAAAGAAATTCATTAAAATTATCAATGATAGAATAGATAATATTTAGATTGGAATTGTATAAATTATGTGTAATATATGCTACTTCTAACATTTAAAATTTTTTTTTTGTGGAAAAATTTGCATTACTTATCAAATTTTTTTTCTTTATGCTATTGTTTTCACGTAATATTTAACTATTTGGAATTCTTGAAATTGTCTAAATTCATATGATATTTCCTGGAGAAAGAGGGATAAATTAACGAGGGACTGAAAAGAAAAAATGAAAAACGGGAAGATCATAAATTCAAGTATTGATATTTACCTTGAAAATTAAAGCAGTTTAATTTAAATTTCAAATTGCGAAATGTTGAACTCATTCACTTATATCACATCAACATCATCATCATCATCATTATCGTTGACATTTCTTTCGTATGCGAAATAACAAAGCAAAAAGTGTGTGTGTGTGTGTGTGACCTTGTAGATCCTCAAACTATCAATGGTTTTAAAAAAAAATTTTTAAATGTGTAAATATGAGCTTAAAATTTTATGAAAATTTCTTATTTCAATTATGATTTAAAAAGCATTTCATTTCTTTAACAATTTATGAAAATTCGAATATATCATCAATCGTCAAACGAAATTTAAACGAAACAAAAAACACACACACACGCACACACAACTGAAGCGAACATGCAACCTATTTGTGTAGCATAGAGAAAATGATAAATGCGTTCGTATTTAAAATAAATATGGAAATTTTAAAAAAAAAGTTATTAATTAAAGAAAATAACATTTTCTTCGAAATGTGAACAATCAATCCTCAATAAAATTAGCTGTTTAAAAAAATGAAAGTATATTTGATAATGATGATAACAGTGTAAAATGATATTGCATTGCTTACAATGTACTACTATAGATCGTATGAAAAAGATTTTAAATTTCAAACTTAAATTGTTTAATTAAAAAAAAGAAAAAGATGATACAATGAGATAATATAAATTAGAAGTTCAGATTACGTCGAATAAAATTGCATTGATTTTACCCATATAGATTTTAATATAAGTTTTGTGATGAAATTAAGAAAAGAGAGAGAGAGAGAGGGAGACAGAGAGTTAGAAGAATTAGTTGATCAATGATTGCCTGAAATAGGTATGCATAGCATTAGAATCACAATTTACTGGAGTAGGACTTGGAGCAGAAACTATTGAATCACGGATACGTGCCTGAAGGCTTCCTACTCCACTGTCATTTTCGAGATTATCAGTTGATGGCGTATATATTGTTCGATCCAATAAATCACCATCCAGTATAATCCGTGGACGTAAGATAACCTTACGATTCTGACTGCTACTACCATTATTGCTATTATTGTAACTGCTATCCATACCTGATAATGCTTCACTTGATAGCGATAAGCATAACATCTGAAATATCTTTATTTACCTGAAGTATTTTATTAAAGCAAAACAGAAATAAATTAAATAAATAAATATTAAAAAAAATATCTCAACTTTATTAAATGATTATCAACTTTATTAAACTTTATTAAAGATCAATTTTTTTTTAATTTCCTAATTTTTGATATTTTGAAAGCAATTGAAATTATACAGGTTTTGAAATCGTTTGATTCAGATCACATTGAAATGCCAATTCATTGGGCATATTTGGAAACCTCAAATAACTTCTTTCCGATAGTTTTGGTTGGTAGAAATCATTGTTATACATATCATTCAAATTCTCCTTGCTGTATCTGTAATTACAACATGATAGAAAGTATAAGTGATCGTACGTGATCTATGAATTAAAAAGAAAAGAAAAGCTCCATTTAATTTTAGAGAAAATTTCCTCAAATTTATTGGCATTTAAAATTTTATTAAATATTTTACTTTGCATAAACAAATTAATATTTCTTTTTCTGTTAAATTCAACAAAAATCAATTAAATAGATTCATTTCTTATGTTTTGATTTATTTAGAAAAATTCCAATTTTCAAGTTTTAATTCAATAAAAATTTAGCATACCTTATCCATTCATCTTTTGCATCTAGCTCAAATTTCTCTCTTTCTTTCCACTCCTTTTTTAGACGGAAAAACGGAAAACGTGAACGTGATTCACTTGATGATGAATTTAGCGTACCGCGCTCATTTCGAAACGATAGCGCTGGACGTAATAATGGTTTTTGCACTTGACGTTCCGATGAACTTCTAAATAATTATCATATTATTCACAACATTCACCAATTTTGTCTACCTTATTGATCAATCGATTAACTTTATACCACCTAATTTTTCACAATCTAATTAATTGAAATTCAAATTTTTAGTTCCTTTAAGATTCACTTTTATTAAATTATTTTCTTACAATATACGATAAATAAAGGGATGACATGAACGGACCGATCAAGTTTCTGATCAGCTGGAGCGTATTGCTTCGTATAAACATTACACGTTTTTGTAGGAAGTGCCGCATCGGGCTTCAATTTTATATGTTGTTGCAACGCTTCCAGAACACTTTCTGGTCGTCCACATTTGAATTCATATGGTTGATCGTAGTCAACCTCAAAAGCGAAACAATTTTCACCTGTACCAAACCTAAATTTAAATTGTATTTAGAGTTTCAAATCAATTAATTCTTCACTGTCATTGATCGTTAATTTCAAAATGTCTTTTTAGAATACGTTGCCTTTAAACTTGACTAATATTAATTTGAATAAAACTCTTCTCAAATATGTGCAGTAAGTTTGAGACTCAGAAAGTTTTGATATTTTATCAAAAAATCATAGCAATACGTTTGTATCCAAAGTATGTTCATCCTCAAATCATTTACTGTATTACAGTACACAATATTTTAAGTAAGTAAATAGGTATCTTAAATATATCCTTCTTTGCTTAATCGCTGTAATATAAATAATTTCCATCTAACAAGCAAAAATTATTTATTTCAAAATAAATTAAAAACAATTTTTACAAAAATAAAAAAAATTTACAACAATAACTAACCATGTTATTTGTGTATAAGACCAGATTTCGATGCAGCTAAATCCATTTTTTAGGAAAATAGAATCACCAAAACTAATCTCATAATTTCCTTCCGGAATTTTCATACGATGAATATTTTTGTTACTTTCTAACAATACCGGAATACGACTTACTGAAATTAACACACTACAGTATTTAACACATGTTGAAGATAAAAATTATTATTGTATACGATTAATAATTCGATGAAAATTATTAAAAATATCATAATTAAGAGAAGGAGGCGGAGGTAGAGGAGGAGGAGGAGGAGGAGGAGAAGGAAAGTGAAAAGAATGAAAACGTACAATCCCACGGAACATCGTATTCATCGTTGGAATTTGTGGATAGTGAAGAAGATGGATGCGTGCCAATTGAAGCAAACTAAAATTTCATTTCTATTTATCACAATCGTTTCAAAAATACCAAAGAATATTTTCGTACTTTTTTTTTCAACTACTATTTTACGTTAATTAACATTATCACTATCACAATTATTATATTACGATTCTGCAAGATTCTTTAAAGCACGTGATTTCAATTATTTCAGTACATATCAGTATCATACTTTAAAAGTAGCAAATTTTTACCTATAAATATATATCACTTAAATAACTCTCCATAAATATTACTATACGTTAAAATACTTTTTTTTTGTATACACGTTATTACATTTAAATAACAAAAAATTATAAATGATGATAAAAGAGAGAGAAAAAACCTGATCCGGAAATGCAACTTTACACAAAACATAATGCCATTCTTCTACATTTTCCACAGCAATTAACAATACCGGAGCATTTCTTGGTTGAATTTGAATGATTCGATCGTCATCTAACAAAAAAAAAATTAAAATTAAAATAACAAATATGTCTGAGATAAGATGTAAATTATTAATATATTTATTGATTGTTTCAAAAAGGAACAAATCATAAAAAAAATCATGTTATTGACTGTAATAGTGATTACGTTTAAAAATATCACCATAATATATAAAAGTAGTAATTAAAAGTATGATATTAATCATGCCCATAATTATAATCACAAACAGTATTTTACAAATAATAATAATTAATAATAATAATTAATAATGATAGAAATGATGATAATAGTAATAATAATACTAATGAATTTATCGCTATCTCAAGATAACGTCAAACATTCTTTTGTTTAATAAATAAACCGAAAAAAATTGCAATTTTTCCATTTTAAATTTAGCACTTAATTATTCTTTATGAGGAACAATACGTTAAATCATCATATTTCATTGACAAAAAAAAATTTCCAAAGGCTTTTAGCATTGCTTCATTAAAAATTCAATAAAATAAATGGGCAAAAATCCTGGAAAATATCAATCTTTTGAGACATACAATGATTGATAATATTATAGATGGTACGGATGATTATCCAGAAACCAAAAATTGTGATATGTGAATAATTTTCGCTTTCCTACACTGTCTAAGTCTAATCATTCAATTAATTAGAATTGAAAATATTAAAAAAAATCGATAAAAATTTCCAACAAAAAAAAGATAATTTTAATGAAGAAGTAAAAGAGCAAAAACTTTACTACTAATAGCATTCCGAAAGTGAACAATCCGTATAGCAACACATTCACCCAGAATGATTGTTTTCGATGGTGTTAGAGTGGCAAGTTGTGAACCTGTGGTATAAATTTCAAGACGTGCTCGACCTGTCATATTTTCCTCAAATACTGCACCTTTGAATCGTTTCCATTTCTACAAAAAACTAATTTCAATTAAATATATGTTATGTAAAATTAAAATTATTTTCTTAGCATATAAAGTAATTTGTTTTGTTTTTTTTTGTTGTAAAATAAGACCATATAATTATGAATGAAAAATTTTTGAAATTTTTTAAAATTTATTTCCATTCTTTTTTTTTGTAAAAAAAAAACTAAGTGAATAATGCAGGAATTCATTGCATTTACTCATCATCATTGCATATCAAAAATCATTTGCATGTGCCAAATGATCAAATTGAAAATTTGGATTGAAGATGAATGAGGGAAAAGATGTGAAATGAAAGAGCATAAATGAATTTAAAAAAAAAAAAGAAAATGAAAATGATATTTTCATTTATGGTTGAATGAATTTATAGTTATATGCCTATTATGGAAAGATTACTTCCGTGGAATTAAATTAAATTCAAATTCCATTTCATCATTCCACCTATCCCACTATCTATTGTTCATTTCTTGTTGTCTTCATTAAATTCAACTAATGAAAATTAAAAATAAATAATTTTTGATGCAAAATAAAAATTTGACCGAAATATTTAAAATAAAATGATAGCAACAACATTACACTTATCATTTTAGCTTATTTTTTCATTCGTAAGAAAAAAAAAGGAAATATTTTGCACATTCCTTTTGCCAAAAAGAATTTCTAATTTATTGCATTGATAAATTAAACTGGTCGAGATAGAGAGAGAGAGAGAGAGAGAAAGAGAAACAAAAAAATAAAATCAATCATATATGCATAGACCAATTTTTCGAATACGATAAATTATCTCGACATGAATATTTTCATAAGATAAATTAATAAAAAATTATTCTTAATTTGTAATTGATATCAATCGATCTCTATTTCTTCTCAAAATAGACGCCTAATTATCATTTGATATTACAGTGTTGTAAACGAATGCAAAATTCCTATCCGTAAACATTACTGCTAAATTTTTCGTCGGTATAAAATGCATGACATTAGAAATAAAATTTCTAAACGTACCGAAAAAAATCGTCCTTGAAAAACATGTACTGTGCCATCATACACCGGTTCCATCGTTCCTAAATTTTAAAATAATATTATAAGTGAATATGATATTTCATAAATAACACGCACTACCAATTTACAAATATTTCAATATTCTTTTAATTTAAATCAAAATTGAATTTATTTTTTTTTTGGAATTACTTCAATATTAAATATTGCTAGACTAGAAGCTTAAAATGACATTCTGAAAAGGAAAAAATTACATCAATTCACAAATCATCCAATATTTCTAATTTAAAAATTTCGAAAATTAAAGAAAAATCTCGCGTATATATATATATATTTTTCTCTCTACCTTGGATTTTGGATTTCATTCTTATATTATATATCATTATAATATGATATTTCATAAATAACACGCACTAACAATTACAGATATTTCAATACTATCTTAATTTAAATCAAAATTGAATTTATTTTTTTTTTTGGAATTACTTCAAAATTAAATATTACTAAATTAGAAGCTTATGTTTTTCAATATTTTTTTTAAGCCTATATATTTATTTTTATTTTTTTCTCTAGTAATATTTATTATACCAAATAACACGCGTTAACAATTACAAATATATTTTTTTTAGTATATACGATAATTTCAGGTAATCAAATTATCTCAACTGGAATCTTTCTAAAACTGTAAATATTGTTGGAAATGAAAAAGAAAGAGAGTTTGCAAGATTAGATTATCAAAGAAACGAGATACTAAATCGGATATCCGGTTTTCTCAGCATACTTCCAACATATGACAGTTTGTAAGAAGAGTTGTGGTAACGGAATAAGTCTAAACATAGGAATGATGATGATAAACTGTTGATAACAATAGTGATGGATTAGCTAACTGATCAACGAAACGATCTTGATGAATCCAATTGAAGAAAAGCGAAATTTAACATTTTTTTTTTCGGAAGCTTTTCCAATTCATTCAGTTTCTTTCTTTTACTTTCACACACACGCACATTCACTTTCCTTTTCTCTCTCTCTTTTTCCTCTTCCTCTTTTTTTTGTCTTTGTTTTAACTTATTGTTTTCGTAAAATTTCAACTATATTTTAAAGTTAGCATATAATAATTTAATAACTCAGATATAACTTAAAAATATTTTTTTTAATACTTCTAAATAGTTTAATTAATTGGAATTTTTTTCTGTAAATTAATATGAAAAATTTTAAACAATTCGAAATTTAGCATCAAAAAGTAGTGCATTAAGGGAGAAAGGCAGACAGTGGAAGGGAGAGAGAGGAAGAGAGAGAAGCAGGAAGGAGAGAGGGATTTGAAAGTTAAATGGCAAGCAATAAAACACGATAATTGATAATTTAAGAAGCAGGAAGGAGAAAAGGATTAGAAAGTTAAATGGCAAGTAATAAAACACGGCAATTGATAAGCAATTAATTTAAGTCAAATATTTTGAAAAATTTTAAAATAATGAAGAAAATAGATATCAGCGTACATATATATTTAAAATAAAATTATAGCATATTTTAAACTTTCTTCTATTTCGTTTTTTCTTTTTTCCTTTTAGTACAAAAACAGGAACACACACACACACACACACACACACACACACACACACACACACACACAGAGAGAGAGAGAGAGAGAGAGAGAGGAATGTTAAAACAATACATTTCATGTTTTTACACAATTTAAACTATTTAAAATTTTGTGATTTATGAGGAGAGAATTTGTTTCGCATGCCATGTAACAACAAAAAGATCTAAACCAGCACTATGCTTACTATTAAAATTTAAGCAAACGATATAATGCTAATAATAATAATTACGAAAAAAGATTTCTTTTCAAATATTTCAAATTATGAAAAAAAAAATGAAAAAAAACACCACCTCCAAATTATTATTCATTTCCTACTTTAAAATACAATGACAGCAATAAACTAAAAATGATAAATTTTAATCAAACTGATAAACTTACATTTAAAATACAATACAATACAAAAGAGCAGTATTTATTAACAATTTTATTATTATCATTATTATCACTATTATTATTTTATATAAGCAGCAATGATATAAAATGATTGAAAATGTGACAAATGGTTGATATTAATAAAATAAGCCGGTAATATTCATGCACATATAATATCTGTTTTATATCGAATATATTATTAATATTATTACTATTATTAGAGTAAATCATTTTCACCCTATCCTTTCAGCTAGCAATTTAAACTAAATAAATATAGGTGAGGATCAACGTGTAAATACGTATTCATAATTTGTACAGCTTTTCATTGAACACACACGCACACACACATCGACACACACGGACATATATTTTACAAATTTTTTGAATTATTTTTTTAATTGGTCATTTTTTAGTTTTTACTGTTATTAATTTTGGGGTTTTTTATTCTTTTTTTTGTAGCCTTTTTGCAAAATTAGATTTTCCTTGACTTTAATTTGTATATTTTTGTTGAATATAATTTAATTTGTTATAATACAATTCAATTCATTCCCACACTTCTCATTTCATATACAGCACATTACTGTTGTTTATTTCACACTAACTAACATTGTAATATTATTGGAACAAATTTTGATGTATTACTTCTTCAACAAATTGCAACATTTTTCTCTCATCATATATTTAATAGAAAAAAAAAACAAGGTGAAATTCATTGGATTCCTTTTTAAAATTTTGTTCATTTTAATAAGTAGCATTTAAAATGACTAAAATATTTTATTATATTAATGTGTTGTTGCTGTTTACACTGAAATGAGAATGGAAAAGAAGAAGATGAAGTTCGTCCTTAATTAGAATAAATTATAAAGTTTAAATTTTTTGTTACGATTTTCACCGAATTGTAATAGAATTGATGAGTTGCAATCTCTCACAATTTCACACAGCTTCACCGGAAGAGCAAAAAGGCATTTATCAAAGAGTTTCGACGGTATACGCTACTCTATCCGACCATAATTCATCCGTCAAACTCCAGTTTTCCTAACTTAATTTGAAGAAAGACAGAGAGAGAGAGAGAGAGAGAGGGAGAATGAGAAAGGAAGAGAGTGAAAGAAAAAGAAAACAGACTTCAGTTATGTTCATTTGTTTTTGGTTAAAATTATGATAAAAATTTAATTTTTTTTTTTGCATATACTCACTTTTAGTTTAAAATTTATTTTTCGGAAATCATACAAGTTATGCAAATGAAATTGTATGTATGAAAATATTTATGAAATTTACGAACAGAATTTTGAAATTGAACAAAAAAAAATGGCTTTTAATAATTAAGTAATTGAAATGATGTAATTTATTAAAGTAATATACTTTTTCTTTTTCATAAATTACATCAAAAACCACCGCTCCTATCAAAAAGATTTATCCAAAGCGAAAAAGAGAGAAAGAGAGGAAGACGGAGAGGGGAAGAGAAAGAAGGTAAAACAAACTAAAAATTGTCAAATATCAACGATTTGAAATTTCATTTGAAAAAAAAGCGCTTTTATACTAAAATCACTTGTATTAGCAGCAATATAGTATGCTACCAATTTTCTCACAAAAATAACTTCATCATTCACAACGTATGAAATGATTGATGGCACTTAGGAAACGGATTGAATCGAAAAAAAAAAATTTTCAGCTAACATACTAAAATCAGTAATAGGTTTCCAATGAAACTGAAATGAGTTGGTAGGTACGATGATCAACATAAACACAAAATAATTGCATCAACATTATCATTATCATCATTACCATCATTATTATCACTATCATCATTATCATTATTATCATCACCACCATCATTATCATCATTATCATTATTATCACTATTAAAGAGTAAAAAGAAAGAAAACACAATGGATGAATTACTATTTCAACAATTATCATTACACACTACGACCTACGGCATTGCATGTTTCAGTCAAATAAGCGATTAGTAGAAAAAAAACCAAGGCCGGCGATAATTAGAAATGAAATGGATTATTTTCTCAACAAATTAAAAAAAAGAAATTTTTTTTTAATTTTGTTCTAATTGAAAAATTTGGTAAATATGTCAATGCAAAAATTTAATTCAACAAATCAATTATTTGTAGTTAATGTTCGTAGGCATTTTATTTTGTTACAAATCTAAACAACAACAGTAAAAAAAAACTGACATTGCTTTTTTCCATAACTGAACGAATGTTGGGAATTTGAATTTCTATTTGATCAATTCATCATCAATAATTTATTTATAAGAATAATTCTATCCGACTAAATTACTTTTACTCCTACTTGTACAGTGAAAAAAATTTTTGAAAACTTTATATGTATATATGTTACTTTGTTGGTTCCACAAGTATAGTGATAAAAATTTTCAAATTTTTTTCAATTGAATGATTTAGATGATTAATGGAACAACAATAAAATTATCAGTGAAACAATTTGAATAATTTAAATGAAATATCATTTAGGACGAAAATGAGTGAAAAGATACATTTTTGTTACTTGTAAATAAATGAATTCAAACGACAAAAGTACACCAAATAGTTGTTAGATAATTTATTCGGAAAAAAAGTGAAAGAAAGAGAGAAAATTTTTTTAAAATTTATTGTGTGCTAATAGCTTTCCTTTCCTTTCTTTCTTTCTTCTTTCTTTCCTTCTTTCCCTCTCCCTCCCTCTCTCTCTCTCTTTTTGAACTTTGCACCATAAGCTATAATCTAAAAAAAGAAATACATTGTTCATACGAACGATTTTTTGGTTTTTAAATTTTTTGATAAAATATGTCGGAGTGCGGTAGAGGTGGAAAATGACATTGACGTTAAAAAGTACGTTGTTGATAAATGATAAGATAGATGAAACGGTAAATGTTCGTTGATAACAATTGACGTTTTTCGTTTCTCAACTATATCATTTCAAAAATCATCAATTATGCATCATTTTCAAAGTTTCCATTAATCGTTCTTCAGTTCAATTATTTTATAAAATGAAAAGTAATTAAAATAAAATTACTCATTTAATAATTAAGCACTAATGATATATTGATTGACAGATACGAATTATGCCTTGATAATTTATGCATAAATAAGTTTGCCATTCATTATTAGGCCTACTAATTAGTGTATTGTTTTTAGAACGAAAAAAGTGGAAGGAGAGAGAGAGAGAGAAAGAATGAAAAGAAAAACGGGAGCTATTATGAATGAAGCATTTGCTACTAAACATTTTTGTTTCACAAATTTCACCGGAATATTTTCCTTTCAACCATACGCCACCATTTCCACCTGTTCCAGCTATATTTCTCATTAAATATTTTTCAACATTAATCACATCATTTCTCTTTTTCTTCTTTTAATTAATTAAATTTGGAGTTTAGTTCTCATACGATGCTACTACATCATATTGTCGTATCGGTAACGAAGGCTAACTTAAGGCTATAATTCTTTTTGTGCCATCAAAATTAACAAAAATTGTCGGAAGTTGATAAGGATTACACAGCAAAAAAGAAAGAAAGAAAGAGAGAAAGAAAAAGAGAGAGAGAGAAACACTCTTATTAATACTCTTTCGTGTATGAAATAACAATAATAATGTGGAGATTATCAAGGTGACTGAAATACTTCCGACATTGTTGTACACATTCATATCCATTCATTAAAACAAAATTAGATTATGGAAAAGATTCTGAGAATAAACATATCAGACAAGTTGATATCTGACATCGTTCGCAATAGTTGAAATGATAAGTGTAGTGTGATTATCATTGCTTTGAATAATAACAATTATCAGTAAGGTGTATGATTTTTTTTTCTTTTTGTAAAAAAAAGAATTAACTTTTGTGCTTTAAATTTTGTGTGTAATTAAGCATATTTTAAATAGTATTGAAAAAGAAAACAGAACGACAATTTCTATAATTAATAATACTTTAAAATAATTGTTGAAAAGACTTCTTCTTGTGATCTAAGATTTTTCCATTGATAATTCAACTATAAATTGTTTAAAGAAAAAAAAAATAAATTTCATTTTCTTTTTTAAAAATATTACTTAACAAAATTTTTGGAATTACAAATTAGGGAAATGTATTAGGGAAATTCCATTTTCACTTCTCATTTGTCGTCAACTAAATTAGCCTTAAAATATTTTCTTCTTTCTTAGCTATTTATCGTGCGAATGAATGTGTGTTTCGCTAATGAAGATGGAAAAATGCGAGTGAATAAATTTATTCAAATTTTAATTTAATTTTTCAAAATGATATGTGAATAAATTTGCCAATGCAATCATTAGAAAGGAAAAATCTTATTTCTTTTCTTTTTTTCGGAGAAAAAAAAAGTCAAATTAAATAAAAATAGACTTTTAGCATTTGGCTAGTAATAAGTTTGCAAATCTTACAATAATGAAATAACAAGTTGCATTAAAAAAAAATTTTAAATTTCGAACATTTTTTTCTCTTTACAACAAAATGAATTTTTTCATTGCTCTGTCAACAATTTTTCGTAGATTAGTTACAAATATAAATTATTGAAATAAAATAAAATTGAATTAAATTAAAAGAAAAACTCATTTAAACTTTATGTCCTGTTGTAAATAATTAATTAGAACAGTTAAAATAAATAAATTATATTTATAATCTAATAATTTATTAACAAGAAAAAAAAAGAAAGAAAAGAGTGTAAATAATGCAGAGAGGGATAAGATAAGAAGAAATTTTTTTTTGTGAATGAAAAAAAAAATCGGACTTTGCGTCGGTTAGTCATTTATAAAATTCCATCCTAACATCATTACGCATTGTCACCATACTGTCATCAATCTTATCTCTATCTCTCTCTCTCTTTCTATCTCTCTGTCTCCCCCTCTCTCCATGAATGAGTCATTGTTTGAAGTATAATATAAGATGATTTGCTTTCTTTTTTTTTTTTAAAAAAACCTCTTTGCTTTTCATTTTTTAGGAAAAAAAAGGAACTATATTATTCATACATTTATCACGTTCTACACTGATATGATAAATAGTTAGGTAGGAGAAGAAGAGAAAGATGAAAAGTATTCTGATAAAAATTGATTATAATAAGAAAAGAGGGAGGGAAAGAGAGAGGTGACACTGAGAGGAAGAAAAAAAAATTTTGTGACACAATTCACAGACAAACTTATTGCGAAATAAAGAAACATGAAGGGCGGCACACACTAATTTTTTTTTTGCAATGAACGCAAATTAAATTCCAAATTAATTTCAAAATTTCACTCTTAAATTGGTTTTTTTTATCGCACAATTCCACAAATTGGTGTAAATTAAATTTAAAATTGAAATTTCATTATTCATCATTATAAGTTACGATTTAGAAATTGGCAGCTTCGAATATCCTTTTTGCTCTATGGTTTACGACAATATTTTTTTCGCAACTTTTTAGCTTCAAAACACTCTGTTTGAAAAATTTTAATTCAAAATTTTAATAAAATTATATGAAAACGAAAATTTTAAAAATCCTAACTAACCTTTTATTATTAATTTGTTAATTTCATTGATTTGTAAAAAATATATTCATACTATACATTGACGACATGTAAGAAAAAAAAATTTTTTTTTTTGGATTAAACAAATGAATAAATTAAAAGTACTTTGTAATTATGCAACCGGTACTTTAGTAGAAAAAGGAAAAAGGAATTAAATGATATTGATATTTAATAGGATGAAAAGAGACTTAACTTAACTTAATAATTAAAACGAAAAAATTGCTGACGAATTTATTTCGTGACGCAAAGTTATTTCAAATAATCAAAGTGAAAAGTATAGGAGAATAATGGGAGGAAAAGAGGAATGAGGTAAAACAGGTTATCTGAGAAACGAGGATGAATGATGATGATGACTGAGTTGAAAAGGAATTGAAAAGAAAAAATGAAAATGAAGTGGGATGACAATATGAGACTGTATTAGATAGGTCAATGAAGAATTTGAATTTGAATTTGAAACAAGTTTCATAGTTTGGTTTTTTTTTCTTTTTTTCAAATGTTACATTAAATAACCCGTAATTGTACTTTCAATAAATTGTTGTGATTTTTGAAATAATTTTCTCCTTCAACTTTTTCAGTTGAATTTTTGCTATTTTGGAAGTTGTAATTGTTTCTAAATGATTAGATTTGTGAAACTCATTGTAATCATTTTTTTTAATGAATCAATAATTCTAAATTAAATAATCAAAAAAAGAGATGATTTCAGTTTGTAATTTTAAAACTGAATTGGATATTTTTTGCTGAAGAAAGTGGAGTATAATCATTCAAAAATGCCTTCTTTTATTTCCATTTTTAAAATCAAATTGTTGTCAAAATTTGCAAAGGTAAAAATTTTTCCGCTTTTATTTTTATTTCTAATTAAAAAAGAAAAAAAATTTTGAAACAAATATGCATGAAAAAAATTTTTATACAAAATCGTTGCAAAACGTGAAAACTAAAACAGCAAACAGTAGCATTCGGTTTTTCGCACTTTCAAAAGAATTGTGAATTGAGGAGAAGGAGTAAGAGGAGGAGAAGGGAGGAGAAATGAAAATTTTCAAATAACTGAAAACTGCAAAATTTCAAGGTCAAAAATTTTTTGGTAGGAACAAAAATGAAAAAAGGAAAGAAGCGAAAAAAAAATGGATAGCAAAAAATTTTCAGTGACTGTTAAATAATGTAAGAGTGAAATAATGCTACTGTAAAAATCATTTATTTACAGTACTAATATATATTTGCAACTATGTGCTAATATTAAATTTCAAAAAATTGTAAAAATTTAAAAAAAAATTATCTAAAAAAAATTTCAAAATTCAAATCATTCAATTTATGCACATTAAGTTTCCTTTTTCAAACAAACAAAAAATATAATTTAAAACGAAAAAACACTTCATTTACATAAATTAATTTTAGTATGAAAGAAAAAAAAAGTACAATGGCATTTACAGAATAAATTTATTATGATAACAATTATTTGTAAAGTATTGAAATGAGAAATGCAACATTCGTTAAATTATAGATGAAAATGATAGTATGAAATGTGAATGAGATGAGGATAAAATGATAATGATAGTTTAAGAGGAAGAAGAAGAAGGATATTTGTTATCAGAAGATATGATAACAGTAATTTTTGTAAGAAAATCATTTTTTTTAACTCGTTTCTTTTTTCACTCTCTCCTATCTCCATTTTTGAGTATCTCTTGAAGAATTTGCAACCTAAATTTTAATCTGAATTTTAAAATGCAATAGGTGAAATTAATTAATTTATCAATTGATTGATAAATTAATGATAGATGAAATAAAATGAATGATTTGTGCAAAAAAAATAAAATAAAACAAAAAGTTTCCCATAGTTATCCGAAATGTATTTCGCCATTTACATGAAATTTAAGTCTGATTAGATGCATTCTATTTATTTATTTATTTATTACATTTTATTTTATTTTTTAATCTTTTATTTAACAATTAAAAATTATAGACTTTCACCTCTTTACGTTTCTCTATTTTCATCATTGCTACGTGAAACGTTGCGTGATGATAATTTAAAATTTATATAATTATTTACTCATTGATGCTTAGAAGGGCAAGGTTTTTAGGATAGTTATTTCAAAAAAAAAAAGAAAAAAGAAGGAGGAAAAATATAAAGATGAACGAATTGAAGCAAATTTACTAGAAGCGAATTAAATAATTAATATTGAAATTTCGATTAACGAAATTTTAATAATTAAATAGTCATCCGATTTTATGTACTGCAATCGTATGAAATATGTAATTGCAAATTTTAACGGTATGTGAGAATTTTAAAAACTTCATTAATTCTTCATTCCTAATCGATGTTATCAATTTTATCTAAAATTTTAACTAGGTATTTCTCGTCCTTTTCCAAACAATAAATACGTAATTTTGATAGGAAGAATGGAAAAAATTGTCATTCATAAAAATTAGCAAAAAAAAATTTTTTTTATTAAAATTTTCAGGAATTTTTTTTCTTTTTGTTACTAACCATTAAAGAGCGCGAAGGAATAATTAATCAGTCGCATATTTAAAATTGGGTCAGCAACAACAGTAGAATAGAAGGATCAAAAAAAAAGTAAAAGAGTGAATATCAGAATTCAATTCTATGAATGGTTCAAAATTAAAATATCACACAATTCAAATTAAATACAAAATTGAAACGAAATCTTTAAAAATTTTTGGTACAATCAGTGAGAAAAATTATGATAAATTAAAGCACTCTAATATAGTTTCTTTTCAAATTTGCTTTTTACTATTAATATCAATTATACTATTCTGGAATTACTCTCTTTTCATTCAATAATTAATATCAATTATTTATTTTTCGAAAAAATAAAAAAAAATTAAATTAACAAATTTATTTCGAAAAAATATACGAATGATATTAATATTGGTATTAATTATACTCTTTAGGAATTACTCTTTTCATGCTAATATTAATATTAAAAATAAACAATTTGAAAAAAGAACTAAAGTAATAAATTTATTTTGAAAAAGAAAATGTACAAATGATATTAATACTAATATTAACTATACTATTTAAGAACTATTCCTTTTTTTTATTTAATATTAATTATACCATTAATTGAGAATTATTCCATTCTTATTTTCAACTTCCTTGATCTTTTAGAATTTGATTCATTTGTGGACTGTGTTGTATGTTTAACTCTTTGCAACATTTTCGTTTCTTCTTTTTTTACTTTATTTTTTTTTTTAAAACAGAACAATAATAAATAGCTAATAATATGAGTGCTTATGTTTGTTAGAGTCATTTGTTAGAGAGAAGGAAGTTGTTCAAATTTATTTATTTTGATGATTTAATTGCGTCATTCCCTACTGTTCTAAGATTTGATTCAGAATTTTAATAAATTGATAAAGAAATTTTTCAATTATTACTCATTTTTCTTTTGAAAAAGATAGACAAACATTTTAAGGAAGCAGAAACAGAGAGAGAGAGAAAGAGAGAGAGAGAGAGAGAGAGGGAGAGAGGGTGAAAAATAAATAATAGAAAAGTGAAATGATGAAATTTAATTTGTATGCAAAAGTTTGCTAGGAATTTATCAACAAAAAAATTAGACCTTTCTTTTTCCCACAAATGAGATAAATAAATACAGCAATTTTACTAATATGAACAATCAACTTTCATTACTATAAAAATTTACTTTAATTACATAATTAAGAATTGAAAAGTTAAATCATTTATGAATTTGTCAGTAGCAATATATATGAGTTGTACTTCACTTCATTTTAATTAAATTTAGTAAAGGTAAAATTAATAGCAGAATAAAGTTTTCGTTTTTTTTTTGTTCTTTCCGAAATAATGAATAATTCATTATCGTTTTTCTTTTCTCTCTCTCTCTCTCTTTTTATTAACATTTTTTAGCCTCTAATTTTATGCAATATCATACCTACGTTCATTTACTGATTGATATTGGACCCAAAAGAGCAGCAGGCCAAATTAAAACAATTTATAATTGGTCCATCAACGATCACAGATCCGTTTGACAAAAAAAACGACGGTAAAAATAAAAACCAGTTTATTTTCCGGTCATACACCATAATATTCACTCATGCCTTAACAAGCAAAATACATTTCAAACAATCGAACGTTTCACTATTTACGTCCCATTAAAAAAAAAGAAAAAACAAATCGATCATTTTACAATTCAATTAATGAATTTCAAAAGTTCAGTTTTTGGAAATTTAAATTAATTAAAATTAAATACAAATTTTCAGACATAAAAAGAGAAAAGTAAAAGTTAATGAAGACAAAAACATTCAAATGAACATTTGTTTCGATGTGTGTGAAGTCGTTTGTTTTTTTTTAAATTTTAAAATAACAAGTGACCAATATTCTGTGCAGTTTTTTTATTTATTAAATTGATAACAGGAATTCAATTTCGCCTCCTTTATGATAATACATTAAGGTGTGAATGATAATAATAATAATAAATAATAGTAAATAATAATGAATAATAATAGATAATAAATAATACTAATAATAAGTAATAATAAATGAGTAGTAATAATAAATAATAACAAATAATAATGAATAGTAATAGATAATAATAATAAATAATAATAATAAATACTGATAATAAATAATAATAATAATGCACCAAAATATAAAATAAAAAGTATACACAGAAAAACAGCAGCGTAATCCCGTAATTATACGTCATACAAAAATCCTTTATTTGCAAAAAAAAAACTGAAACAAAAAAAAAGGAGGAAAACGAAAAAGGAAAATGGATCGAATAAAGTGGAAAATATTCACAATCAATATCCCAGAATTTTTGTACCAAAAATGAATACGTTAATGAAATACAAAAATGAGAAAGAGAGGGAGAGAGGGAAGGAGAGAGAGAGAGAGAGAGAGACAAAAAAAGGAATCTGTACAGAAATCTCATAGCAAACACTTTTTAATGTAAATGATTCATTCTTCAAACATGCAACAGTCTGATAATTTCTTTTTTACCTCAAATTTCTATCAGTACATAACTTTACAGTACATTTCCAACAAGATAATTAACAACATTAATCATTTTGATTAATTAAAATTTCTGTTGAAAGTTAAAAAGGAAAGAGAAATGAAATTGAAAGAAATAGTAAAGTGTATATGGAAATTTGATAAAAAAGAAATGAACCATGATTAAAACCTGAAATGTATGATTAATTATTTATGGAAGAATGATGATGTATGGATGCTGTTGAGAGAGTTAACGCTGTATTACGTTGACGTTTAGTTTGTAAACGTTTACGTCTTTCCGCTTCCGCATCAGACAATACTTGTTTACTACAATCAACACTTTCCTCTATCATTTTAACACTTTCTGTTACCACCGCTTCATCATTTTCTCGTATTTTACTATCAATTCCATTCATACCATTTGCAAGTTCCTAAAAACAATTATGCTAAGTACTTTTTTTTTTCTTCTTCAAATACTATCACAAATTTTACTTACAAAAAAAAATATAACCTACTGTGATAGGAATGAAATTAATTTAATTTCATATTAAAATTACAAAATAATACCTTATATTGATGAAGTTGTTGTTTGATCGTTTTAATTTCATTTTGTTGATCTTGAATAACTTGCATCATTGCTTTCAAGTGATTCATTAAGGGTGCTGCGATAGCGGTTAATTTATAACAAGCAACTGTTGGTACATCATTTTCAACATTATCCAATTTAAGCACTATAGCACCACTGTTCGTATCATCTACTCCTTTACGTACACTCAAACCTTTAAATCATTTCGTTTTTTTTTTCTTTTGAATAATAAATAAATAAATCAGTTCATTCATCAAATTACAAAACGAAATTTATTTTCACCTATCAATTGATAAGATGAATTGATAAATATTGAAGATTGAAAATGAGGAAATTAGCTTGTATAATTTTTAATTTTTAAATCTTCTAATGGTTAACATAAATCAAAAATGTAAAAAACACACACACACACACACACACACACACGCACACACACACACACGCACACACACATACGTCAAATTCTGCTATCATAAATGATTTAAAAGAAAAAAAAATAACAACAACAACAACAAGAAATGAAAGTAAGCAAAACCTTGATTTATTGCGTCAAGTAAACGATTTCCATGTACAATTGCGCTCACTGCTAACTCTTGACCATCACGTTGTTTTAGCTTTGCAACATCCATACCAGTTAATTGCTCCGTTAATTTTTCCAATTCATCAATGTTACTTTTCTAACAAAATAAATAAGTAATCAAAATATTATTATAATATATATATATATATATATATATATATATATATATGTATATATATAATATATAATAAGTAATCAATATATATAAGTAATCAAAATATTTGCATTCGTTATAATTAAACAACAAATACTATCATTTGCCTTTTTTTTAATGATCAGTTAAAAAAAGAAAGCAAAAAAAACACAAACTAAAATACTTTTATCAAAATTTTCTTTTTCTAATGAAAAAAAAGGAAAAGAGTGCTATAAGTTTAAAAAAAAATAATTGTTTACATTAGCAATAATTTCAAATCGTTTATTTGTTTTTAAAGAAAAAAAAGAAAGAGAGAGAGAGAAAGAAAAAAACAAACAAATAAATAGACAAACATTTGTTCCAGGAAGAAATTCCGCTAAAATTGTTTGCTTATCGAGTAATGCTTTCATAATCACTTCATCATTACGTCGTAAACGTTCGGTTGGTGTTAAAATTGGCTGTGCATGTTCCAGGATTGTTGGTTGTTGTATTGTTATTTCATTAGCATTAACAAGTTGTGGATGTGTTGAAATTTCCACGCGTTCACAAAATTCCATTTCTTCTGTATGACAGTGTTCACCACCGCTATCTGCTGTATCCATACCAAATGATCTAAAAATTTTAAAAAAAAATTATTTCTAATTATTAATTTAAAAATTTTGTTATGAGCAAAAAAAAAGAGTTACACACTATTTAAATGATAATAATTTCATAAATATTATAAAATTAGTAATGAGAAGATTAAAATTAAGAACAAAAAAAAGAATTGATAATTAATTACCCAATTGTAGATTGTGTGTTGATATTTTCACATTTAACGAGATCAATTTGATCCGAGATCAGTTTAAACCATCTAAAATTACAGCAATACGTATTGTTTATTAATTATTTGCTAAAAATTTAAAACAAAAATGAGCAAAAATTTTTGGGAGTTACAGAAGTTAAATTAGCAAAAAGTAACTACTCAAACTAGTTGATAATAGTAATAATTAATGAAGAAATTTCTACTACAAACATAATCTAGTATCAATTTAAATAATTTTATAAAAATTACAAAATTTAAAAATATTATTTAAATATTCCATTCAATTAAACTTATCAAAAACAAAAAAATGATATATGAAAAATACGTTTTCCGTTCCGTAGCAGTAATAGTGACTAATTCATAAATTTGTGCGTCACGTTCCATTGTATTTACAATAAATAATGCTCTCTTATCATTTGCTTTTTCTTTAGCAATTAACGTTGACAACGGTAATATTGGCGACCAGCGTGTATCTTTTGACGGTTCCTAAAAATCATTAGCACTAAAATAAATACTAAAAAATTTTGAATTTCAGTCAATTGACAAATATCTTAAATGATAGTCAGACAATGTATTTCTTTTAAAGAAACAAAAATGAATAAATAAGTAAACAAACAAATAACAAAGTAAAAAAGAAAGTAAAAAAAGAAAGAGAAAAAAAGAAAGTAAGATTTAAATTAGAAAAACTTTAAAATGCCTAGCTCTTTCAAACGACAAAAAATGTGATCGTCCAGATGGTACATAAAATTTTTAAAACTTATTAATAAATAAAGCATACAATCATTTTTTACAATTAATCATAATTTTCTCATATATCTTGCTCGAAAAAAACTTTTTTTCTTACCCTTCTCTCTCCCTCTCTCTCTCTCTCTCCAACAGTTAATTTTTCTCCATTCTTCATGTATCATTTATTTTTTTTTAAACTAATATTTCTAAGTAGTTCAAAATTTTATGTAATAAAAAATAGATTGCAAAAATAAATTCATCAGTGGTAATTCTTATTCTCCCTTATTATATTACTTGTAGTGATGTTGTAATAATTATTTTAAACTCATTCACGTCATATATTATTTTTACAGTTACGTAATTTCATATAATATCACGTATATATGTGCATATTTGATTTATTTTATGCATATACTATAATTTGTGATAGTTATGAATATCATACTGATACCACTGATTAAAGTTGACATTTCAAAATTACTATCAAAATAAGGAATAAAACGGAACCTGAATTTTCAGAAGCAATTTACTCCCATCGGTCGTTTTCGTAAGTAGTATTAGCACATTTTCAAGAAGTACAACATGCAATTCGATCATTTTATTACGACTACATCGCCAAGTGAGTGGACCATCATGGATTAGTTTATAGCTATAAGTTGAAATTTCACTCAATTCTTACCTAGATAATAATATTAAATTCAATAAAATTTCAAAAATTCATATAAAAACAAACAAAAAAAAACATACTGTGTAAGATTGAAGGAATGAAAATCGTTGCCAAAATTTTCACGATCATACGATGTTGTAACTAAACGTTTCTGCAACTCTTCCAATCTTCTCAAATTTTCCGCATTTCGTTTTGCTGTATTCACTGCTAAAAATAAAATTTAAATAAAATTTATTCTCAATTTTAAGAAATACAAAATTCAATGTTAAAAATTATTGTTGAAAAAAAAGAGCAATCATTCATCATTCATTCCTTGAAGAGAAAAAAAAACTCACAAAGTTATTTTTTCCATAAGTTTAATTTAAGAAAATATTTAACACTAAAAAAATAAACCTGAAAGTATCCTTTTAGCAGAATTAACACTGTTTAGAATTTTTGTTTGCTCCTCCGATGGTTCCTGCGTGTATTTAGCAATTGTTTCCAACAATAGCGGATATTTGACAAGTCGTTGCATCTCAACCGGAAGCATATCTTTTAGTTGAAGCTTACGACATAACGGATTGCATTCAGCTTCAATCAAAAATCTACTCAATTGATCATCCTTCTCCTTTTTACACCTATAAAACACCTATAAAAATTTTTACACCTTCTCCTTTTTACACCTATAAAACTTTTTACACCAATAAAATTACATTCATTCATTTAATTAATCATAATTATTAAATTATAATAATAATATTATTTAGCAAAGATCAATGAATTACCGTTGTCCAAGAATGTCTAATGCATGCTGTTGATGTTGACAAAATGTTGCTGTTGCTTCCATTAGTTTCAAACCATTTTCACTATCAAATAACTCTTCCATCAATAAACCAACATCACCCAATAAGCCATTCAAATTACAATCACGTTTCCACTCCTCGACCATATTTCTCATCATCCTACAATCGTATACAATTTATATACGATTAAAAACTTAACTGATAATTTTAAATTAATTTTACTAAAAAAAAATTCTCAATGTAATATTAGAAATTTCTACAAATGATTTGTAGTCATTTTCTTCTATTTCTAATCTTCAACCTTCGTTCACCACTTTATAAGTACAGCTAAGAAATTATCAGAATTTGACAGATAAGTATTACTTAAGATTTAAAATAAGACAGAAAGAGAAAGAGAGAGAGAGAGAAAAAAAAGCATTACCTAGACATATTACCGTGAACTTCTAGTAATTCTTCAAGATTAGGGAAGAATAATTTGATAATTTCTTGAGGCACAATATTTTGCAAAACCATCGGTTTGTAAAATACTTTGTAAAGTACTTTCAAATTTCTCACATGAGTTCGTTCCGTATGAAAAAGCTCTAAAGATGAAATTTTATTAGAATAAAACAAAAGGCTTAACGGTAAGTATTTGAAAATATAAAATGTAACTATTTTAAAATTTAGTAAAAATTATTGAAATGAATATAGCATTGAAATTATAATAAATTTTTTATTTACTTATGATTGATATGTCTTGATATGTCATGATTTCAAGAAAATCACATGTCGTATAATTTGAAAATTTTGTAATCAATTTATTACGTGTACAATTTAAAATAAATTAATTTATTTTCATTTTACTACTTGATTATTTATATTAAGAAACCATTGATAACTTCCTGTCGCTTCTTTTCTTTTGGTTTCAACCGTCGTACAATTTCCCAGCCAGCAAAACTTTCCAGCGAGGGTACTTCAGTTTCAATCTAAAACAAAATTCAAAAATACCAAGTATGAGATAATACTAAAGTGTAAAATTTTTGAAAATTAAAAGTTTTTATGCTTTAAAAAAAATATTGATTAAATTTTAATAAATAACAATAATAAATGCAACTAACCTCCAGATCACTATCGCCATCAAAAAGCACATTTTTGTCAATTTTATCCATCAGCTTGCGAACTTCCTCCTCACCACCGGAAACATGCGATAGGGATGAACTTCCTGAAGTCACTTATTTTCTATAAGCTTTTTCGAAATTAATCAAATTATTATTAAAAGAATCAAATAGGAGTGATAAATTGATTAATTCGCGCCTGAAAATGAAAGACACCTGATAATGATAATGAAGTAGCATCATGTGGACATCTGGTCAACGTAACTAACGGAGAAGCCTTATCATCGTTATCCATATTGCTTTGTGCACGTCGCGGACGTTCTTCATCTTCTTCCGGTGGTACTAGTGCGCCTCCCCATGAAAATGCCGATCGACCATGTCGATTATCTTGCATTTCATCAGCCTATATTACAAAAAAAAAATACATATCGATAATTGATAACATTCTACATCAATTATAACCTAAAAATATCAACTAACCCGAGAGCGCATACTTTGTGATCGGGATACCGGTTTTTCCATGTCCGTACCAATTCCAGAATCTGAGGAAGCAGATTTATTCTTATCGACTCTATGTAACTCCTAAAACTATTACTAAGTAAAGTAGCAATTGTGTACAGCGATAAAATTCCTAACACAATCCAGATGACAAATAGCAATTAATTAAGCTTAAATCTTCATAGTACTAAATCAAACCTTATCAGTAATAATTAATGCTGAATGCATTTGATCTGCTAATGAACCACTACTCTCAAATGATTCAGGTCCATATTTACCACCTGAACCAGTACGCTTTGTTTTATTTCCTCCAGTTTTTTTTTGAATTGCAGAATAACAGTGATCGGAAAGAGATGATGTGCATTGCTTATGTACAACAACATCACAGTCTAAAATTATTACTACTAATCACAATTTATCAAAATCATTGTAAAACGAATCATTATTAAAATTAGTTTAAAAATTTAGAAAAACTCAAACATACATTAAATCAATCTATTTTAAATAAGCTAATTTTTTAATATTTAGTAAATTTTTATTACTTTGGCAAAAATATGCCTGCGCATTAATTCCCCAAATTGCGTCACGACATTGATAGCAATAAATGGTTATGTTCACTGGAGTTAATGCAAATTGATGACCCTTAATTTGAATTGATCGCTTTTGTGTCATTTTCATCTTAAACATACCACCCTTATCTTTTGTAACAAATGTTGGACAACGATCCAGAATTTTCTCATTTGTGTTTGAACGCATATTCAAAACAACCTAAAATAAATGCTAATTTTTATTGGAAAAATTTTAATTTTATTAATGGCACTGAAAAAGATTAACAAAAATTGTCATATTCAAACTACAAAGGAAAAAAAAACCAAACGCTAAAATTGTTAGGAGAAAAAAAAACAGAATGATACAGGTAAATAATAATAATAATAAATAACGGAAAGTGGCTGACAGCATTGGTAACGAATCAGAAAAACATTAATAATATAAGCATAGAAATGAGTCACATAGCATTAATTTCACTTATTTGAGCCTAAAAATAAGTGAGAAAAAAAAGAAATAGCTAATTTCATTTAAATTTGATAAAATTCATAAAATTAACTGTTAAACACAGAAGTATGCTTATTTTAATGATAAAACATATTTACATTTTGTAAAATTTTTAAAAATAATCGAAATGTTTTTTATCTTTTCGTTCAACGGGAAATTCTGGGAAGTGCAGTGAAAATGAAAAAAACAAACATATGCATTCATCTGACATGTGCTACTATTATTATTATTATTATTAATTACGATTACCGTTAATTATTATCATTAATTACTATTACTGTTAATTATTATTACTATTTATTATTATTACTATTATCGTTAATATTATTATTATTATATTATTATTATTATTATTATTATTATTATTATTATTATTATTATTATTATTATTATTATATTATTATTATTATTATTATTACTATTATTATTATTATTATTATTATTATTATTATTATTATTATTATTATTAATTATTATTATTATTATTATTATTATTATTATTATTATTATTATTATTATT